>JAZKJV010003601.1:0-40550 GCA_037367405.1 Ottelia alismoides
TGAGAAAAAACGGTTACAAGAGCAATTCGCAGAAACCAAAAGCAATTAGAGCAACTCGCAGCTGAGAAATCAGAGCGTGAGCGAAAAGAGCTTGAGGCTAAGGGCGAGTATCAAAAACTCTTGGAGCAAGAGCGAGAATCGAGAAAAAATCTCGAGACTAAACTCTCTGAGATGGACCGGCAAGAAAAGGACAGGCGCAAGCTTGCTGCAATTCTAAAGTCGGTCAACGGCACGATTGAGCAAAAGTTTTATCAACTTGTTCCCTATGAGGATGTCATCATAAACCCTGACACGGGAGAGATTGATCAAACTAGCGTTACAAAAGTAGTTGAGAAGATTAGGGCAGAATTCCCCGAGATTGTTAAAGGCCCTGTTGCTGCTGGCGCTTCTAAGGCTCCAAGTGGCGTGCAAGGTCCCGAGACGATCACCGAAAGTGAGTGGAGAAAGCTATCGTCGAAGAAGATGACAGCATACAAGCCAAATCAAATCATTTGGGGTTCTTAACTAATTTAATAAGGATAGCACGATGCAGACGAACGTTACAGACGTACAAAATCAGATTCAAAAATATTGGTCACCAGTATTCACCCAACAACTACGCGAAAGCCTGCTTCTCGGATCGCTTGTTAACAAGCAATACGAAGGCGCTATCGCTACTCAAGGCGATACAGTTCGCGTTTCTCAAGTAAACGCACCAAATGGCCAGCTCTTGACTGTTGGCGTAGATGCAGACAGCTTTTCTTCTGAGCTGATTTCTACTTCTTATGTAGACATCAAAGCAGACAAGCGCGCAGTTGCTTCGTTCAAGTTCGCAGACCTTGTAAGCCTTCAGTCTCAAATCGACGCGCAAGGCGGAGAAGTTCGTCAGTCCCTGATTTATGCTATGAACAAGCAGATCAATGACTACCTCTATTCTCTCGTTTCTCCTTCTACTTCTGCGCCTGATCATTTGCTTAACAGCGTGACAGACATGAACACAGCACAACTTTCGGCGATCAGAAAGCTTGCTGCACAAGCTAAGTGGGCGCCTATGCCAGGCTGGTACTCGCTGCTTGATCCTAGCTACTATTCAGACGTTTTGGACGACACAACTCTTGCTTCGACTGACTTTGGCGCAACTGATGCCCCAATGATCAACGGAACTGTTGGTCTCAAGCGCTTTGGCTTCAACATCTTTGAAGACAACAGCCGCGCAGAAGACTACGGCTTGTTCTTCCACCCTGATTTCATGCACATGGTTATGCAATCTCAAGTTCAAGTTAAGATCTCTGATCTTCATCCACTTGGACAGTTTGGCGTGATCATGAGCGTTGACGTTGTATTCGGAGCGAAGCTTGGAATCGACGGCGCTAAGAAGCATATCAAGGTACTTGGTGCTTAATGTCCTTTTCGAGTCTTAACCCGTATCAGCAGATGGTTGCGATCAAGGGGCGAACGCCTGAAGAATTGATCGCAAACATCGCTAAGGTTTTGACTCCCCTTAAGATTGTGCAGATAGTGTCCTTGCCGAATGGTTCGCAAGTGGCCTACTGCACGGGTGATGTACGAATTAAAAAACAAAAAGTGGAGTAATATATGCCAGCACTAGCAGGAATGAAAAAAGTAGGCCCACAATTCACCAACGGTGAAGAAATCTATAAAGCAACTTACGACTTCGCGGTAGATGGCGGCTCGATCGCTACCTACGATATTTTTGAAGCATCAGCAGCTTGCGTTATCACTGGCTACCATGCGGTAGTTAAGACAACCGCAACTTCTGGCGGCTCGGCAACTGTTGACGTTGGTATCGCAGCCGACGACAATCTTTTGACAGCTGGCGTTGCTGTTGCGGCTCTAACTGCCGATGCAGTGCTTAAGCCTGCTGTTGTTGAAGGCACACCAAACGTCATGCCAATGCCATTCATGTTGGCTGCTGGTGGAAAAATTTCGATGAAAATCGTTACCGCCGCGCTAACTGCTGGTAAGATTGACTTCTACGTTAAGGTTCAAAAAAGCTTAAGGTCTAAAAATCATGGCGTTACCGCGGAATCTCAACCAAAGAGAATTTGACAAATTTGTCGATGACAATGGTGAGACCGCTGTAAGGGTCAAGGGTTCTAATTTCTCCGGTACGTTTTCACTCTCGGGACTTCGTACCGGATACAAATTTACAGAGGTCACCCTAAACTCAACGAGTTGGGTGGCCTTACCTCCTACTCCATTAGCAAATCGAAATGCTCTAGCGATTCAAAACCTTTCTGGTGTTGAAATAAAAGTAAACGGCGACAACGCAACTGTTGGCTACAAAGGTATGGTTGTTGCGGATGGAAGCGAACGCACTTACGATATCACGGATCAAATACAACTATACGGCAGGGCTTCGTCTGGCGCTTCTGTAATAGTGAATGTCGAAGAGTTGGCATAACCGTGGGTATCATAGGCGTAGCGTTAGCTAATAACGCTTTAAATGCTGAGCGCATTTTGCTGAGCTTTGCTTGTTACTCAAGCTTAGCTGTTGGTGATTTAGTTTATCAGGATAATGCCGTTGATCGATTTGTCTTAAAGGCAATAAGCAACACATTGGTAAACCAAGTCATAGGCGTTTGCTATTCCAAGCCATCAGACACCGTTGCAAAAATATTAGTCTTGGGCGTGTTCGACGGTGCGGCAGGTTTGAGCGTGGGCGGCAGAGTTTTTTTGTCTAACACAGGCGATTTTACCACAACCATCCCCACTGGCGGCTATGTTCATCACTTGGGCGTGGCTTTGTCAGATAGCGAAGTTTTGTTCATCCCCAACAACATTAGGGTTAAGAGAGCATGAAACCAAAAGAGAAAAAGCTAAACGATAAGGAGTTGGCAGAGATCAATAGGCTTGATCTTGAAGTAGATCTAGCACGTGCTACCATTAAGATAAAAGAACTCGAAGCTAAAAATTTAATGCTGCATCAACGTCTTCTTGGAGTTGACATTCATGCAGCAAACGAAGCGGTCACTAGTTTGAAAAGAGAGTTAGAGACAAAGTCGGAAGAGAAAAGAGCTTTTTTGCAATTGGTGCAAAAAAAGCACGGGCTAAAGGATGGCTGGGGATTTGATCCAATTTCAGGGGAGTTAAAGAACAATGACGACTAGAAAGTTTATTTACGTTGATTCAAATGGCGACTACATCGAATCTACTGGCGCTTACGAGACATCGGATTTTATCGCTTCGTCTGCAGGTGGCGCGGACGCTGGGAAGCCAATCGTACTAGACGGCACAGGCAAGCTTGATGCGAGCTTTTATGACCAGTCAGACATCGACCACGGCAGTATCTCAGGTCTAGGCGATGATGATCACACCCAATACATTCTGGTAAACGGTACTCGCGCATTCACTGGCGCACAGTCCATGGGTAACTTTAAGATCACAAACCTTGCTGACGGTACTTCGCCACAAGATGCAATCAACTATCGTCAATTGCAAGCTGCTGTCGCAGGTTTGCAGGACTTTAGAGAGTCGGTCCTTGATAAAGATCTTTTAACACCTCCTGGTTCTCCTACTACAGGCGATCGCTACTTGGTTGGTCAGCCTACTGACACGGCAACCGGCGCTTGGGCTGGAAGCGAAGGTAAGATTGTCGAGTGGAACGGATCGGCTTGGGTGACCGAGGCAACTCCAGATGAGGGAACCTATGTCTACGTTGAAGACGAGAACACGGCATACATTTTCAATTCGAATACTTTCGCTACTGGTCTTTGGACTCTTTATAATACCGTTGTTGTCCTTGCTGGTAACGGTATCAGCATTAGCGGTAACACCGTGTCTGCTCGTTTGGCAACTGGTGGAGGCCTTAAGTTCTCTTCTGGAGAAATCACAATCGAGCCAAACGACTTCGCAGGAACAGGCCTCGAAGACGACGGATCAGACAATCTCAGAATCGACTTTGCAGACACATCAAACGTCACAGAACTTGGGTCTCAGCGCGCGATCGCTGCAGCCGACTTGTATGGCAACGGCGCAAACCAGGGCTCAAAAATCCTTGGAGCTGACACAACAGGATTTACCTACTCAACCGCTACCACCATCCAGGGCGTACTAGCCGATCTCGATGCGTCGATTGCTGCTGCTTCTTTGCCTGGTACTTTGTATATCGCGGGTGCTGGTGGAGTTGTGAAGGGCGATCTTCTCTATGTTTCTGCTAACAATACAGTTCTAAAGAAGAACATCACAACATCTGCATACGCAATTGGCCTTGCTGTTACTTCTGAATCTGTTGGCAATACAGTTAAGGTAACTGCTGAGAATGCGATTCTCACAGGTGTACTGACTGGCGCAACGGCCGGAACTCGCTACTACTGGAACGGAACGGCTTTGACATCAACAATTCCTAACGGTTCTGGTGATTATGTTTGGTTGTGTGGCGTGGCTAAGAACGCTACCGACTTAGATGTGCACGTAGAATTCATCAAGAAGAACACTTAATGCCAACTGACTTGTTAAAGATCTCCGTTGTCGAGCGCAACGGAGTAGACCTTGAGGACGTTGAAGAGGTTCTTCTCGACGGCCAAAATGTTTTCTTTAACTCGTCGGGTTTTGCAGCGGACAATGTGACAGCGGCGATTGAAGAACTAGCCGCTCTTGTTCCATCCACAACAAACTTTTCATATAGACTTGTATCTGCTGGTCAGACGGTAACAGTCGTTCCTGAACAGCAGATGCTTGTTTTCCAAGAGATCGAAATAGCTAATACAGGTGAATTGGTAATAAACGGCGAAGTAGTGGTGATTCAATGAGTACATTAGTTTTAACTGAACTTTCTTCAGTCCCAACCACGCCACCAACTGGCAAGGTTAGGATTTATGTCAATACAGGCGGAACGCTCGCCAGTGTTGACGACGCTGGCAACCTCACTACATATAGCGCAGGGCTTACTCAAGAACAGGTTGAGGACTTCGTCGGCAATCTTTTGCAAGATAGTTCCACGGTCAACGTCACCTACAATGATGCTGGCAACGCTGTTACTTTTGACGTTATCGCAGGCGGAGTCAATCATGACGCGCTGTTGAACTTTGTCGCAAATGAACACATTGACCACTCAACTGTATCTATTTCAGCAGGTACCGGACTATCAGGTGGCGGTGACATCACGGCATCTAGAACTATATCTATGCCAAATACCGGAACACCAGGGACTTACAAATCGGTTACGACCGATGCACAAGGGCGAGTGACAGCTGGTACTAATCCAACGACACTTGCAGGCTACGGCATTACAGACGCCCAGCCGCTTGATTCTGATCTTACAGCAGTTGCGGGGCTGGCTACTACGGGGCTTGTCACAAGAACAGGAACAGGAACAGCCACGACAAGGACCATTACTGCGGGCACTTATATGTCCGTTACAAATGGCGACGGAGTGGCTGGGAATCCTGTTATAACTCACGCCAATTCGGCGGCTGTAGCTGGGACTTATGGATCAGCTAGCCAAGTTGCTCAAATTACAATTGGAGCAACAGGGCATGTTGACGCGGTATCAAATGTTGCGATCTCTACGACTTCGTCTGCTATCACTGATTTTAGTGAAGCGGCTCAGGATGCGGTTGGCGGTATTCTCACCGATTCAAGCTCTGTCGATTTCACCTATAACGACGCTGGGAATACAATATCGGCAGCGGTTCTTCCAGGTGGGGTGGATCATAACTCGCTAGCAAATTTGACGACTGGCGATGTTCATACCCAATATTTTCTCAAGGCTGGAAAAGCTGGTGGACAAACAGCGGCAGGCGGTAACGCTTCCGGTGAAAACCTTAATCTTCAGTCCACTTCAAACGCGACAAAAGGCAAAATATTTTTTGGAAGTAGTGCTGCCTATGACGAGGTTAATAACAGACTCGGCATAGGGCAGACATCGCCAACCTATAAAATTGATATACAAGGCACTACGGACGCTGTTGTCACAACTAAGTCAACTTCGACCACTCAAGCGGCATTCTTAGAAGCTAAGAACGATGTTAACGGCTACATCGAGGCGGGTGTGTACGGGTCGGCAAATACAGCAACGCTTTTTGGTGACTCAACTGCTGCAAAGTCCTTTGTAATTAGCTCGGCCACTGGCCCCATGATGATTGGTAATTTTGCTAATACAGGGATCATTGTAGGAACAAACAACTTAGAGAGGATGAATATCTCTGGATCCGGAGACGTCACTATAGGTGGTGTCGCCGGTACGGTTTCCACGAATAACAAGCTCTCAGTTAACTACAACGTTAACGGATACGCTCAAGCAAACGTGCAAAATATCAGCACCGGATCTAGCGCTTCTGGTGATTTAGTTTGTACGGCAAATAATGGGAGCGATCTTTCTAACTACATAGACATGGGTATAAACAACTCAGGCTATGCAGATCCTACATTTACAATCAACGGCCCTAACGACGGCTATCTGTATGTGGATGGTGGCGATCTTTCCATAGGGTCTTCCACTGCTAATAAGATTGTGTTCTTTACAGGCGGGACACTTGCGGCAAATGAAGTTGCAAGGATAACCCCCACGGGTCAGCTAGCAGTTGGTACAACGACACCAAACGCAGCGGCAAAATTGCAGCTTGATTCAACAACTCAAGGTTTTTTGCTTCCTAGAATGACCACAGCGCAGAGGGATGCGATTGCATCGCCTCCAACTGGCTTGCAAGTATATGACACAACGCTTGGAACAGTTTGCTGGTTTGACGGGGCATTGTGGCGATTTGAAATTGAACTGGTAGTTCAAAATAACCAAACAAGCACGTCTACTACCTATGCAAATATCACCGAATTGACAACTCCAGTCCTACCCGTTGGCAGATATAGATTTGAGTTTATTGGCGCTGGCCAATCGACGGCTACTGGGACGGGAATTGGCGTAAGATTGGGCGCAGGGACAGCGGCAATAAGCGCATGCGTAGCTAACTGGTCTATATCTCAAGCTGGTAACGGTACTGATAAGAACTTTGAATATAGTCAACTAACAGCCACGACGGACATAACTTCGGCAAGTGTTATAACTGCAAACGCTGATTTCCCTATAATCGGCAATGGAGTGTTTAGTATAGGCACTGCTGGTACTGTTGCCGCGCAGCTAAGAACAGAAGTTGGAGGTTCTGGTGTGTCGATCAGAATTAATTCATTTATCAGCATCAAGCGTGTGACAGGTTAGAATGGGGATTTATTACAACGGACAATTCTACGATAATGGCGATGAGCTAGAGTTAGCTATCGCCGATTTGTCCGAGGATCAAAAGTTCTACATTAGAAATGATTTTTACGGCGCTCCTAATCCCAATGTTCCTTTTTCTGAGTTGCCGAAACTTCAGATTATGCAGGTAGTAAACGCTGCGGCTGATTTTGGTCAGTCCGTAATGGTTACCTTTGCAGCTGAAAATGTTTTGCTTGGGATCACTCAAGAGGGAAAAACAGGCGAAGTGCTCTCCAAACTCGCTGGGGTTCAACTAGCAATGCAAGCCGGATCTCTTCACGAAGCGATTGCAAGGATTAGGCAGATCCCCACAGAGCATTACGACGCGAAATACATTACAGCTCCTCGTTTATTAGCGTTTATAAACAAGATTGAAACTTACCTTAATATCCCACTTTCGACGGGAGTTTAGATGCGAACAGTTCAAAGAGTTCTTTTTAATACTAGCGACATTTCACACTTGGTGAATGATTTTAGAGCGGGCACATACTCCCTCGTCTACACGACATCAGATTATGTCTACGTGGGAAGTGAACTTCCATTTTCTCATTTGTATTTTGAAATGGGCACGCCAAACAACGTTTCTGCAACTGTTTCTATACAGAATTGGTTTGGGAACAAGTGGGAGTCTGCAGTTGATATTTACGATGGGACTTCTGGCCTTACAACAAGCGGCACTCTTCAGTGGTCAACTGACAGGTTAAAATCTTGGGACTGTGAGCAAACATCGGCAGATGTCTTAGGGCTTTCGGGTACAGCTATATATAATTTCTATTGGCTTAGATTGTCATGGAGCGCGAACCTTCTAAATACGACAACAATCAAATATATAGGCCAAAAATTTTCAAATGATTCTCAGTTGGTCAGCTACTATCCGGATTTGGCTGTTCCACAATTAAAGACAGCTTTCGCAGCCGGGAAAACCACTTGGGACGAGCAGCATTACATGGCTTCCGAAATGGTCATCAGAGATCTAATCGGCAGGAAAATTATCACGTCTCGCGGTCAAATAATTGACGCCGATCGCCTATTAGAGGCAAGCTGTCATAAAGCGGCAGAGATTATCTATAGAGGGTTGGGGCGAGCCTATCAAGAGGACGCAAATAAGGCTGTGCTTCGTTATGCTGCGTCTATAAACAAGGATTTTTTCCGCGTAGATGCCAACGCTAACGGCCAACTTGAGCCGGTTGAGAAAATGCTTTCAGCAAGGTATTTATCCCGATGACAAAAGTATCAGACATATTCGACAACATCGCAACTGAGCTTGGCGCGGCTCTCCCTTCTTATATTAAAATCCCAAACCCTTATAATGCGCCAAGTAATAACGAGCTTTACTTGGAGAAGGGCTTTGGAGTTGCTGTAGGACCTGGCAATCGGCGCGATTTAGAGATATCCGGCTCTTGTGGGAGAGTTGGTTATGAGAGAGTTTTTAATATTATCCTTGTGAATCAGGTGACCACTACTGACCACAATACATCCGAAAGAGACACGATTCAAAAAAGTCTGCTTGAAGACTTTAAAAAAGTTAGGGATGCGTTAGAATCAAATAACACTCTCTCGGGAAAATGCATCAAAGTGGACTATGATTCTGATGGCGGGATTGAGGTTTTAGAGGGTGACAGGGTCAAATTTTTTGGCTCTGACTGCTAATTACATAGTTCTATATCAAGACACATACATATAAAGAGGGATCAGAAAAATGGCTTCAATCGGAACAAAATCCTCGGTATTAGCAGTCAAAGTTGAAACTACTGAGGGCACACCTGTCCCTCCAGCAGCGACTAGTGACTACGTTGCATTGCAAGATGATTTCACTATGGCGCCCGCCAACGATGTTTTAGAAAACGCAGAACTAAGAGCTTCGATTGGCGCTGCTAAGTCCATTATCGGCGCGGAAAATCCTACTGTTTCTATGTCTCATTATCTTCGTCATAGCGGCACAGAAGGCGTTGCACCGAATTACAACGATCTTTTGAAGGCTGCATTTGGTGCGGAATCTGTTGCTAGTACTGAGTACGACACGGCATCAGGCTCAACTACATCCGTTCTAAAAGTTGGCGCTTCCGAAGCGGACACTTTTGAGCGTGGCGAAGCGGTTTTGATCAAAGATTCTACTAACGGCTTTCGTATTCGTTCTTTAATGAGCGCTGCTGGAACAGACTTAACTCTTGGCTTCCAAGTGCCAAACGCGCCTGCATCAGGCGTCAACCTTGGAAAGTGTGTCCTCTATAAGCCGGTAAACACAGGCCATCCTTCCTTGACATTCTGGCATTACATCGGGAATGGTGGCGCTCTTCAGGTTATGTCGGGAGCTAAAGTAACTTCGATGTCAGTCGATATTACTGCAGGAGAGTTGATCAATGCATCTTATGATGTTGAAGGTCTTAAGTACTTTCTCAACCCTATCGAAATCACTAGTTCAACACGTTATCTTGATTTCACTGATGATGATGGAACTTTTGCTGCCGTCGTAGCGACGGGATTTTATAACAACCCTGTTGAGCTCGCCGCGGCCCTGACTACGGCTATGAATACAGCATCACCAGGCGAGACTCACCTTGTAGAGTACGTTCACACTACAGGAAAATTCAAAATAACAAGCTCTGGCACTGTCCTTTCTCTGCTTTGGAGCACTGGAACAAATGCCGCTAACACCATTGGAACCAAGATCGGATTCTTGGTTGCTGCAGACGACACAGGGACTGCCGCAACAACTGGCTATACTTCGGACAATGCGATGTCATTAGTATCTCCGTATACTCCTGCGCTTGATGCATCCGATCCACTAGCTGCAAAAGACAACGAAGTGATGGTTGGAGACGTTGACGATTACGTCTGTTTTGAGGCTTCTTCGGTCTCTCTTTCGTTAAGCAATGAGAGAACAGTGATAGAAAGTGTGTGTTCTACTTCTGGACGGTCTGGCTCTTTAGTCACTGCGCGCACTGTAGAGGTCACCGTAACTGCGCTTCTAAATCAGTACGATGTTGACAAGTACTACCGATTCAAGACTGGAGCGGATACACGCTTTCAGTACTCTTTCGGGACAAAGGTAGGCGGCAATTGGCAAGCCGGTAAGTGTGGAGCATTGTTCCTGCCAACTGCAACAGTTACATCTTTTGAAATTACATCGGAAAACAATTTGGCTACATTGAACATGACTCTCCAGGCTTATGTTGATGCCAATGGAAATGACGAAGTATTTTTAGGATTTGTCTAAATGGAACAAAAATTTACCCCCAAGGTATGCGAAGGCCCTGACTACGAAGGTTATTTAATGCTCAGAGCGCCATCATTTGATGAGCGCCTTGAGATGTTTGAAGAAGCCGGAGTTGAAGAAGTAGAAGGGCTAAGCGAAATAGAGCAGAAGAAGGTAAGCCTTCGAATCATGAAATCAGTAGCACGCAAACTGCACTTGTTTGTCACAAAAGTAGACATCAAGCGCAAAGTCGACAGCTACCACTATCAAGATTGGAAGAGCGTTTATCACGATAGCGACCTAAATGGCTTAGTTATCGAAGTTTGTTCTAAGATCATGGGTAAATTCCAAGCGGGTTTTTAGATAGTGATCTGAAACGGGCAGTATTTACTACGTTTCACGGTCACAAAGTCCAAGACAACCCCGCCAGCCAGATTGTCTATGAGTATGCGAACCGCAAGAGACTTGCTAAGATAGGATTTACGTCCGACCTAGCGAGTCTTCCTGCATGGAAAGCGGAAGCATTTGTTATAATAGACGTGGAGATTGAGAAGCAAATAGCGAAACAAAAGGAAAAAGCAGCAAGGAAGCGCTAAATGGCAGATGAAGTCAAACTAGATATAGTCATTGATACTAAGTCAGCGCTTCAAAGTATCAATCAATTCCAGGCTGAAAGCACTAATTCCCTAAAAAATATATCCTCAGCATTCTCTAGCTTAAAAACTGTCGCAGTTGCTGCAGTTGCTGCATTTGCAACGAAACAAGTATTTGATTTCTTCGCTGAGGGGATTGAAGCGGCAGCGGCGCAAGAACAGGCCTTAAAAGAGTTGAGCATTGCGCTAGATCTTACCGGTGAGTCTAGTGACGCAGCATTAAAGAATTTTGCTTCATTCGCGGATGAATTGGAGAGAACTACCAACATCGGCGATGAAGTTATATTAAAGCAACTTGCGATCGCTAAATCATTTGGCATTACGAATGATCAAGCTCAAAAACTTGTGGCTGCAGCTGTTGATTTGGCAGCCGCTACGGGCGACAGTTTAGACTCGGCAGTAGATAAACTCGGAAAAACGTATTCTGGGACTACTGGCAAACTAGAAAAGCAGATACCAGCCCTTCAAAGCCTTACAAAAGAGCAGTTAAAAAACGGCGAAGCTGTAGAGCTGGTTGCAAAGAGATATGATGGAACGGCATCTCGGGCGATCGACACATTTTCAGGCAGTATAAAGTTCTTACAAAACCAGTTTGGCAATTTTGCAGAAGCTTTTGGCGATGTTTTTGTTCAAAGCAAGCCTTTGCAAATCGTTATCCAAGAGCTTGGGAATGTATTTGCAGACTTAACCGATTACGTTGGCGAGAACAAAGACGCGCTTGGTGATCTCTTAAGAAACGGCATTAAGATAGCGATTGTCGGGACTGATTTGTTTATCGGGGCATTGGAAGGGCTGAACACTGCTTTTGCAGAGATTGTTAAAGCAACATTTGCTTTAGGTGAGAATGTCTTCAAAGTCTTCACATTCATACCGAGAACAATTTTAGGCGTTATTGATGACTTAATTAGAGGCATAGACAAAAACCTTGGGCCTTTTATCAAGGGAACGGTATTTGACGACGCTATTAAATCCGTAATTAGCTTCAGTGACGACGCGCAACAAGCGGCTGGATCTCTAGGTGAGGTCTATAAATCTTTTGCGGATGACGCTGAATCAGGATTCAACGCTGTCGGCAAAGGTCTTTCTCGTTTAGGGGACGCCACGGCCAGCGCTGCTTTTAAAGTTGAGCAATCAGATAATCAAATCTCAAAGTCAGCTGATAAAGCAAAAAAATCACGAGATGGGTTGGCAAAAGGTCCGTTCATTGATGCAGATGCATTAGCTAAGGCTCAAGCTGAATATAAAAAATTCTCTCAAGAGATAATCAATTCGTCCGGCGACGAGTCGGACAAGATCCTTGCGAAACGAAAAGAGCTTGTAGCAAGAACTGCTCAGTTTCAACGCGAAGGAGTGATAACTTTCAAAGAGTCTATTGCTCTACAGCAGCAAATCTTTGAAAACTCCGAGCGTGATCTAACAAAAGTTAGAGAGGCAGAGTCTCAAAAAAGAAAAGAAATCATTGAAAAAGAATACGACGACTTCTCGAAAAAAGTTCAGCAAGCCGCTTCGAACCCGTTGAGTATTTTTGTTAAAGTTCAGAAACAAGAAATATCCCAATTTGCGCAGGATTTTGGCGAGGGTATCGCCGGTGGAGTTGGCGTTCTAACCAACTTGTTGCAGGGTAAGCAAGGCGTCATAAATCTATTTACTCAAGGCGCTGCCGCTTTTGCGGATGCGTTTATCCCTGGCCTTGGTAGCGCAGTAGGCCCATTAGTAAACCTCCTCGCTCAAGGCCCTGAGGCAACGAAAGCACAAGTTAAAGCATTCGTTGAGGCGGTCCCGGAAATTATCGACGCAATTGCAGAGTCTATTCCTGTTCTCGTCGAAACGTTGGTTGACGTTCTGGTCAATCGTGGTGGAGCAATCAAGATTGCTGTGGCGATCATGAGGGCGATGTCCGGAGAAGCTCTAGTCAAGGCTGTTGGGAAAGGAATTGGCGTTGAATTTGGCGAGCATTTAATGCTGATGTCATTTCAAAAAAGATCGGCAGCGGGATAAAAGACGCTTTTAATTCTGTAAAGCAAGTTACTGCGCAGTCAATCACAAAAGGATTCCAAGACGGCGCAAGATTCATGTTGGTAGAGATACCAAAGGCCTTTGTTAAGTTCGTGGTCACCGACCTACCTAACGCGATAAAGAATGGCGGCACGCAATTTGTTATGGCTTTGGGTGAATTTTTCGGTAGGTTGCCCGAAATCCTTCGCCAGTTTTTCACTGTAGATGTGCCCAATGCTATAAAAGATGCAATTAAAGCTATTTTTAACGGGATACAAGATTTTGCACTTTCGATAGGCCCTGCAGTTGAGGGAGCTTTCTCTAAAGTTGGCAACTTTATCTCGGAAGGTTTTAAAAACGCTATAGATAGCGTTAAAAAAGCATTCTCTGAAATTTTCTCTCCACTAACAAAATTCAAATTTCCTGAGCTTCCAAAGTTCAACTTTCCAAGTCTGCCAAAATTCGATTGGCCTTCTCTTCCAAAGTTTAGTTGGCCCAAATTCCCAACTTTTGAGTGGCCAGAAATACCCACTCCAGGTTGGATTAAGACTATTCAAAACATTGGAGGTGGTGGCGGAGGTGGTGGCGGAATCGGTGGCGCAATCGGCGGGATAGTTAGCGGCGTTAAAGGGCTTTTTGCTGAGGGTGGGGTTGTTCCATCCGGCTTTCCTAACGATAGCTACCCTGCTTTGTTGACCAGCGGTGAGCGAGTCCTGAGCACGGCGCAGACGGATGCTTTCGACCGCCTTGTCAATGCAATGACAACTGGTTCTATAGGTGCGGGGCAGTCTGGCGGTCCGATTACAATCAATTTGCAGGTGGGCGAAGCTCAACTAGCCAAAGTTCTAGTAAACTTAAATAGACAAGGGTTTAGGGTGGCTTAATGGGCGCATCTAAGATCATGACAACAAACTATGTCGACCCTGATTTGGTTTCGAATAGTTTCTTTTCGTCTCAGCAAACAGCTTTCCCAGCTTCTAATTTGTATAACGCTCAAAGGCGGTCAAAAGTTTGGAGATCTAATGGAAATTGGGAGATTCTGTCCGGGTCTAATACGATTGTATTCCAAGAGCAAACTGGCGTTGACATCACTGCAACGATCACGCCCGGAGAGTACTCTACTTCAGCCCTTGGGACAGCGATCAAATCAGCTCTCGACGCTGCAGGCGCGGCAACTTACACGGTTAGCTATAGTACTACTTCACTTAAATGGACGATAAGCTCTAATCTTGGGGGCGGCGCTTCCATTTTTACTCTGAAATGGTTGTCCTCCACTGCGATGGCTGAGATTTTGGGCTTTGACTCATTATCAAACGATACCGGCGCTTCTTCGTATGTTTCGGATGCCATTCGAATACATACAAAAGAATGGTTAAAATACGATTTCGGTATTTCAACAAACCCAAGAGCTTTGATCATCATAGGCGAGAGAAACAAGCCAATTAAGATCACTCCTTCAGCTACAATCAAGCTAGAAGGCAACGAAACAAACGTCTGGACAAGCCCAAGCTACTCTCAAACGCTGACATATGATGAAACAGCGATGAGTCTTTTTAACGATAACGGACTCCACACAGAAGCTCTCAGGTATTGGCGTATTACAATCGAAGACAAAGACAATAGCCTTGGGTTTATAGAGCTCGGCGCTGTTTTCCTTGGCACATATTTTGTGCCGACTCGCGGGGCGATCCAATTTGGATTTTCTGGTTCATATGTTGATAGATCTAATACGGTATTTTCTGAAGGAGGTCAGACCTTCTCAGACAAGAGACAAAAAACGGAAAGGCTCAATCTACAGTGGGCATTTTTCACTAAAGAAGAAAAAGAACAGGTTGACGATATCTTCGATAAATTCGGCACGTCGCTGCCATTTTTTGTAAACTTAGACCCAAATCTTGTGTTCTCAACTAAGACGTCGAAGTTTATTCGCTTTGTAAAATTTGAAAGCGAACCTCAGTACACTTTAAACACTCCAAACAACTACAGTTGCCAGATGTCTCTTAGAGAGGAGCTTTAACATGACGTTTCGAGTCTGGGCTAGGCCCTGGGAGACATCCTCGTCAATGACTGACACGACGCTATATCAGCCTGCAACATTTAATAAGAATGCGATTTTACGAGCATGCAGAACATGGATAGTTGTGTTTGGCGATCCCGTATTTACTAGCCTTAATTGCAAAATATATTCGAATGAAATTGTCGGTGGAAACAATACGCCTAAAAAGCTCCTTCACACGTCGACCGACGTAAGGCTCAAATCGGATGTTCACAGCGATTTGTATGGGGTGAAGGAAATTTACTTCACTTTCAACGATGTCCCTATGAAGGATGACGAGATCTATAATTTCGTGATCAATGCCACTGGGTATTCTCCAACTGTAAACAGCTATCTTGCGTGGAGACTAGGATTCCCTGATCCTGTGTATACTCAGAATTACACGCCAGCCATTGAAACGATCAACCGAGCTCCTCAAGAGATTTATTTTATAGGAGCTGAGTTGTGACCTACGCGGATAATCTACTGCAAGAGGGGATTGAGTCCCAATTTTTGGCGGTAGTTCGCCCGCAGAGAATTGCTTCGACTTCATGGACACTTGTTACAGGCAATATTTATAAGCAAACATTTGCCTTTGGGCAGGTTATTTCCTGCACAAAAGATGGCTCGGTTCTTACTCTAGGTTCTTCGTCTGCTGTCACAATTAATCAGTACTTTTTTGACGTAGATACATCGGAATTATTTGTAAATGTTGGCGCAAATCCGAGTGGGTTTACAATTGTAGTTGGCTATGAGCTTTATATTGGGACATTTGACGCCCACTTTTTTAGAATTCCGACGGATGACACCAGCAGGCAGGTATATTTTGAGCCGCTCATCGTCAAATCTCCACTTGTTATAAGCAGCGTCGCTGACCAGCTTTTTGGGTTTCTGCCCACATTTAGCACAACAATTGTTGCATCTAACGCGACACAATTTTGGAATGAGCACGTTTATAGCAGCAGTTTTAGCTCTGCTTCTTTAGACCTTTACCATGTTCTTGGTGAGTCAGATGTCTCCAACGTTAAAAAAGTATTTGAAGGATACGTAAGATCTCTTAATTGGAATGATATCGAGATAACTTTTGCTTGTAGCGACAAGACAGAAATATTTGACACTGAATACCGCCACGGAGAAGGTTTAAAAAGCTTTTTCGATGCAACAAGCTTTCCGGATATCGACCCGGTTTTTGAAAATAGGCCAATACGCCGAGTTTTTGGCTATATGGAAAAAGTTCCGGGCGTAAATATTGAATACGATGAAGAGCCAAGCGCTACGGTAAATCGCAAATTTATTTTAACCGTCACGAACTCTTCAACGTCATCCTCAAACGCGGTATCCGGTAGCGGCATTGTAGCAAGTAGCACGGTTTTGACCGTTTCAAGTGGGCTTGTGCTGCAAGTTGGTGACGATGTTTATATCGATTCAACATCTGGCGGAGTGTTCACAAGTACTAACCGGCATACTGTGGTTAGCATATCCGGAAACGATGTAACATTTGACGGGTCAATGGGGTTTGGTAACGGTTCAACCGTATATTGGGGAAGATTCCCTATAGCTAAGGTGTTTGTAAACGCAAGCCAACAGCTATACACAATCAACCCCGATCACTATTCAATTTATTTTGACGGTCCAAACGATGTTATAGGCGTTGAGATTGATCAGACAGAATTCCACACAAGGGTCGGCAGGCATCTTGCTCCAAGTGATACGGTTATCTGTAGGGTTTACGGGGACAAGGCTAACTTTAACCTTGATGCTTCACCTTTTGGGTCTAATAGCTCAACCATTGGAGTCTATTCGACTGGCGTAGGCATACTTGCGAAGGTGTTCAAAGAGTCTGCTGGCTTAGTCGGTGCTGATTTTGCGATGACATCTTGGAATGATGCGCTTTCAAATTCCGATGATCAATTTGGATTTTGCATACCAGATAGCGGCGGGAAAAACTTCCCTACCATTAGGGAGCTAATATCGTCTATATGCCAGACATTGTTAGCGCGCGTTTACTTGGATAATGATTTGAATTGGGCAATTTCTTTAGTGGCTCCTTTTGGTTCTGAGACCAAATCAATCCAAGATGACGAGATACTGGCCCAGGCTTTTAGTTATGAGATTTCATACGATGAAGTGATATCAGACGTGTTTGTTGAGTACGCTCCAAGCGAGCTATCTCAGACTAACCAAGTTCTTGGTGAGATCTATTATAAGACTGTACGAAAAACTAACAACGTAGCGCGTTATCTGCATGGCGTGACCCGCCAAAAGACCTTCCAATCACATCATTTCCTTGTGAGCCAAGCAGAGCGGCTTGCCCAGCGTTTGGCTTACTATTTCGGAGATCGCAGGGGAGTTGTAACTTTGTCTACTAAGAATCGATTCTTTGATTCTTTAGTGGGAGACGTTATCCTAGTGTCTAGAGACAGACAGCCAGGTTTTTCTTATTCAGAGGATACGCTAAGAAGCCGATCTTTTGTCGCAATTGAAGTCCAGAAATCACTCAATCAGGTCGATATAAAACTGGATGACCAAAAAGGAATCCAGGAAAATTCAGGGAGTTGGTAGCCATGACAGTAAGACAATATGAATTTATCGTCGGTCCGGAAACTTCGCAAATTCCAGTAGTCGGAACGCCAAGCGGCGACGACGATTTGATCACGAAGGGCTATGCTGATGAGCACTATGCGCAAGGTAAGCTTAGCGTGGCCGATCTTACGTCGCTCAAGGCGATTGCTTCCGCTGATCGAATTAATGGGGACATGGTACTTCTTCGGTCAACGTGGACACTTTACACATTCAACTCCTCAGCGAGTGACTCCGGAGACGATAACCTCGTTGTAACGCCAGCGGCTGGAACGGGCAGATGGTACAAAATGCGTGGCGGCAGAACCGGCGATTTAGTCGGTACGTCTGACACTCAAACACTTACCAATAAGACCCTTACTACTCCTACGATCTCTTCTCCCGTCATTACTGGCGGAAGCATCGACACAAGCGCGGCAGGAAACCTGACAATCGGTGCTAGCGTAGGAGCGAACAATTTAACTTTGGGCGGTTCAACTTCGACGGTGGTTGTCGCGGGTGATTTGACCGTTCAAGGCACGACCACGACGCTCAACACGGCCACACTTGATGTAGAAGACAAGAATGTCACAGTAAATAAAAACGGGAATGATGCTTCGGCTGAAGGCGCTGGTCTAACTGTTGATAGAACAGGAACGGACGGCAGTTTCATTTACAAAGATGCATCGCCATCTAAGTTTGCTCTAGGTCCATTGGGCTCTGAAGTCGATGTTGTTGATGCTTCCACGGCTCAGACATTGACCAACAAAACCATTAGTGGCGCTTCTAATACCATCACGAACATCTCCCTTACTAGCGGAGTAACCGGGGTTTTGCCCACTACTAATGGTGGTACAGGACAGAATTCAACTGCGACATTCCCTACTTCGGGATCGGTGGCTGTTGTCCCAGCTGCTGGCGTCGTTAAATCTAACGGTACAATTCTAAGCTCTAGCAATGTGAGTTTGACTACAGAGGTGACAGGGACGCTGCCCGTAGCTAACGGTGGGACCGGGGTCACGTCTTCAACTGGTACGGGCTCGGTAGTTTTATCTAACAGCCCTGCTTTGATTACTCCTGCCCTCGGGACCCCGTCGGCTGCTGTACTTACAAACGTTGGCCCATTGGCAACTGGCGTTAGTGGTACATTTGCAGTGACAAATGGTGGGACAGGCACGACAACGTCAACCGGTACTGGCTCAGTAGTGCTATCCAACTCTCCTACGCTGGTCACGCCTGCCCTAGGAACTCCTTCGGCTGCTGTACTAACCAACGCGACGGGCCTACCTCTTACGACAGGGGTGTCGGGCTTGTTGCCTTTGGCCAACGGAGGCACTGGCGCAACTACGCGTCGAACAATGCTCTATTAAACGGTATCCTTCCATCGCAGGACAGGCAACGCCAACAAGGTGCTTGGCACAGATGGCACGAATACCTCTTGGGTAAGTGGTAGTAGCGGCGGATTCAGGAGAGATCAACGCTATATCTAACTCAAGCGCGGCTTCAGACACTGTTGGATGGACGGCTGGAACGTCTCACTCTGTAACCCGATTGACGACAGGCTCACCGCTTGATCCTGTCATCACGACAGCGTTTAGAATGTCTGCTACAGCAGCTGCTACCGAGTCGAGTACAAGTGGCGTGTATAACGTCTTCACGCTTCCGACAGGGCTTGAGAATACAAAACTTAAAGTTCAGATTTATGTAAACGTACCGGCAACTGAAGTTTGGCGCGTGTCTGTTTACGACGGCACAACTCGCTTGCCTTTGAGCACAGATAGCTCGGGGCGCTACCACGTTGCCAGCAGGATTTCTAGGTAGATTCACTACAACGTTCGACACAACTTCGAACAATACCTACACACTTAGCTTTACCAAGACGACCGGCACGACGACCAACCTTGATGTGACGAACATCATCGTAGGTCCTGGCATTCAGCCTCAAGGCGCTGCTGTTAGTGGAAAGGCTAAGCTATACGCCAACATGGTCTGGAACCGGCACGCCAACATCGGCAACGGGGACTATATCTGGTCGATACAGACGTATCGGCGACACCATGGAAGTTCAAATAGGGTTTTTGGCTGGGTCGACAACTACCTTCGGAACGGGTGGCTGGACTTTTGGCATCCCTTTCAGGATTTACAATTAATACGACCAGCATCTCTCAAAATGGCGGTGTTACTCAGGCAGTTGGTTACGGATTAGTTAGAGATGCCACGGGCAACACCTTTACTACTGGTGGCTACATTGGTAGCCGCAACCAGCGTGCAAGCCATTGCGGATAGTACAGGCGCTAGTATCCAGGCTACTGTCCCATTTACATGGGGCTCAAGATGATGAGTTCAGTTTGTCATGCTTGTTACCCGTGTCTGAATGGTCTGGTAACGGAGTAGTTAGCGTCGTTCAAAATGACGCGGAATATGTTTCTTATAGTGATACAGCGGCAACGTCCGCGGCAACGGAATATTCTACTTCAACATTCTTTAACCGATCACCACAAGGATCTCAGGTTCAGAACGTTTCTGTCGCTAGTACAGACAAACGACACGTCCTATTTGATGACTTGGCAGGACTCCGCAGCAAGTTGGAGACATTGTAGAGCTCAAATAAGTTTAGAATCAGGCGCTACTTGGTTCCCAGCAGAGAACTTGTTCCCTCGGGGTTATCAAAACTTGTTCCGCATTGGGATGCGGGTAGAGAACCCTAATACAACTCAGTGTCGAGTTAGATTTGGCAATAGAGGTGCAACAGCAGAAGGCCTTGCAGCGTACGCTACAGGGTCCGGTAGCGCCTATAACTCAGGTGCTTCATCAACCCTTAGATGGCGGGTTAAAAAGTCCGCGTCCGGGGCAGCTGTTGGGTTTGGAGAAGTTCGGTCAAAGTAGTTCAGGTCTAGTTAAATCGGCGGGGCAATTGCTTGGTACAAATACCAACGACTCGGCAGCTACTGGTTATGTCGGTGAGTATCTAACAGCTTCTGGAGCTCAGACCCAACTACTCAGACATGACGCTTGTCAATGCAACGTCTATATCCTTGACCGCTGGTGATTGGGATGTTGAGGGATTGATAGCGGTAGGACTCTGCCGCTTCTGCACCTGTGGATCTTATTTCAGTAGGTCTTAGTACTACATCTGCAACCCTAACAGCATTCCAGTACACTCAATTTGCAGAAACAGACGGGACGAAGATTTTTGACGTGGGAAGGGTTGATACTTCTTTTGGCAACTCCGAGAGTTAGATTTTCATTATCAACGACGACGACAGTCTTTTTAGTAACAAGAGCAGGGTTTGTGACCGGTACGCCAAGATACCAAGGAAGAATCAACGCAAGAAGAGCAAGATATTTATTTAAATATCCCCATTTTTATAAAATCTAAACTTGGGGGATATATGTTTATTCTTAGATGGCTTTTAGACAGATCACAGAGAATCTCTAAATCATTTCGAAAATAAACTTTCGGTTTGGGCCCCGGCAGAATAAAAGCAGCCCAGCTTCGCATAGGCGCGAGCTATCTAGAGCCGGCTACATCATTTTGACCAGAGCCCGACAACCAAGCTTCAAATCTTTTTATCCCTGGGTTCTACACCCATGCTGCAATCGTGGCTCGAGATAAAACTTTGTGATGAGACGACTATGAAAGGCGTAGTCAAAACCGACATCATAGACTTTCTGATGTCTAAGATCATTTTTTAGTCATGCGCCCTCTTTTTGCTTCTAGGGGGATATCACTAGAAGCGGCTTATTACGCGTCAACTCTCTTGGGTAAGCCCTACGATTTTTCGTTCCGCTCTAACACCAAGGCTTATTACTGTTTCGAGCTCATTTATGCATCATACCAAATGGCAATGAAGGGCGAGTCACCCTGGAAGCTTCGTTCTTTTTTGGGAGAGCCAACAGTTTTAAGTGAAGACTTTCTAAGCGCATCTAGCAAATGGGAATCTGTGGTAGAATTTTAATAGCCGAGGCATTTTAGTCACACCCTTTGGGTTTTAAACGTGCATGCTTTGGCGGGTGGCAGCGTGGGCCAAACTGTCGGGGGTCGGGGAGGTCTGAGCTGCCACCCAACAAATTTGGAGGTTTGTATGCGATTTATAGCAATCTTATCGGTGTTACTAGTTTCTGCGTGTGGCAAAGGCGACAAGGCCAATGTGAACAAAGCAGATTTTTTCTCAGATCGAGAAAAAGAATATACGGATGCGCTTTTTTCTAAGTACGTCAACGAATACGGATTTGTTGGTACGTATAACGAAGACGAGCAGAAACTTGGCTCTCTAGGTGACTCTCTGTTGTTTACAGGTGTCGCTATGTATGCCCTCCCCTGTGACAAGGCCGAAGTTCTCTTTGGCGCTTACAAGAAGTTGTGGGCAGAAGTCGGAACATTTGAGCGCTCCTATCCTTTGGCTCAAGAGTATAGAGACAAGAACAATGAGCTTTCTCGAGACGGCGTGACAGGTGCTCTTTTGGGCCTGCAAAAAATGTGGAGAGAGTGTGGAAATTCTGATGCTGAGAGCATCATGAAATCCTACTCGGGAAAGTATGAGAACAAGAGCCATTTGCATCCTGCAAAGGGTGGAAGTTCTCTCAATACGCCTTCTTTTAATGTCTATCTCAAGGCAGTGGGCCGAGATAAAAACATAAACAATCTAGAAAAAACCTTGTTCTATTCTGGCATGGCAATAACAGCCAAGGGAATTGTTGAAAGCAAGACAGCATGTTTTCCGATTCACTTACAAACCCTTGAAAATATCGCTCTAGACATTACTGGCGAGGGCGTATTCTCAAATCAGAGAAAAGAATGGTGTTCAATGGTTAAGGGGAAAGGACTGCCTTTAACTGATTGGTATTGTGGCGCGCCAAAAGAGGAAATAACATCCTGGCTAGAGCAATCGGACTACCCTCATAACTACGAGCATCAACGATGCGATTGGGAGAAACCCTCGTCACCCTCTAGGAGTTATGCGCGTATCGATTGGCTCTTAATGTACAAACTTCTCAATAAAGGGATTTAGAGATGGAAAAACTAGGAATCAAGAACACGTTAGAAGTTATCCAAAGCATTGGCGCGTGCGGTGAGGCAGCTGTTGAGTTGGTTCAAGGCGGAATTACCTTCGGTAAGTTTTCAAAAGTTATTTTGGTTCTAAACGAAGCAAAAGACATCATTGCTGCTGCGCCTGGTGCAATGCCAGAGCTCAAGGACCTTGATGCAATGGAAGCGGGCATGATTGGCGAAGCTGCCTACGCAATGATCAAAAAGATCGTTGAAGCCGTTAAAAAATAATGGACATGCCGTGGGACGTTATAGCGTCTACGATTGGCGGAGCGGGGGCATGTGCTGCCCTTGCTCGTGCCTATATCGCCCGTGCTGTTACTGATTTGGAGAAGGTCACTCACGAGTTGCAGGCTGTCCAAAAAGAGCTAGTGAAGGTGACCGTAAAACTAGAACACCTTGAGGAAGTGGCCGATACTGTCTCAAAGCATGACAGGAAAATAGCCGCATTGGAGCAAGCTATACTTTATGCAGAGACTAACAGCAAACAACCGCGAGTCTTTCCTAACGGACGTTAAAAGGCACGCGGCAAAAGCAAATATCCCTTGGGAAGTTATCGACGCGATCTGTCAGATAGAGAGCGGGTATAATCAATATGCCGTTCGCTTTGAACCAGACTATAAGTGGATTTACAAAACAGAAGACCACGCAAAAAATCAAAGAATAACTTTGATAACTGAGCAAACCTTGCAGAGATTCTCATGGGGGCTCATGCAGATCATGGGTGCTACGGCTCGCAGTGACTGCGACTATATAGGCCCGCTTCATCTCCTCTGCGAAGCGAACATCAATCTTCATTGTGGCGTGAAATATTTCTCAAAGCTTCTTAAACGTTGGCCAAATATTTTAGACGCTGTCGCCGCGTACAATGCGGGCTCACCAAGAAAAGTTGAGTCGACGGGGCTTTATATAAACCAAGGTTACGTGGATAAATTCCTAGAAATCATGAAAAAACATCCCCAAACGATTGTTTGAGGATGCCGCTGAGTTGAGCTTCATAATTATTATGAAGAAGAGACCTATCTAGGTTAGATCTTCTATAAACTTTTTCAAGTCTTCTTCCAAATCGCTAGGTGATGTAACCCACTCATGGCTGTTGTCATGTTTTCTGCGCACATGTTTCTTTAGAAGATGACTTAGAGCGTCGTAAAATGCCGGTCTTTCAGTGCGAGGATACTTTTTTATCAGACTAATAATGTCCATAATAAGGTCCACGAGCTTTGGAATAGCGATCAAAAAGCGGATAATCATTAGTGCAGAACCCAACATATTTAAGCTCCTTAGTCTTTGGCCAAGCAATCGGTCATCTTGCCGAAGGCTTCGTCTAGTTTTGCTTTCGCGCCTATCGCCTCGTTGATCTCTGCTGCGCATTTATTCCCTTCTGGTGGGGGCGAAGGTTGAACTTCATCGTTTCGGCAGTTAGGGGTGTTGGGAGTTACTCCACAGATTTGCATACCTGCTTCGCGCTCAAGCCAAGCATTCAAAAAGCGCTTACCTTGGGTGGTGTACAGGGCGGAGAGATAGCTAGTTGTGGCAATATCTCCTCTAGAGTTGACGGATACTTGTAGACGACGCTGTTTTGCTGTGTCGGTGTACACAAAAGCAGGTCCGCCGGAGTCTCCAAAGCAGAGGGCTCCTCCATCCTCGGTGACGATGTCATTGTTTGTTCCAGCCGGTAGCTTGGTGATTTTAGCCTCACCGATACGATACACCCCGTCATTACCACCAGTCCCACCTGGCCGAGTACAGCCATAACCAGTGAGGAGCAATTCAGAGCCAACTTTAAGTAATGATGCATCTTGCAGCACTTCCTCGTACTTGATGCCGGTTACGACTTTGTCGACTTTGCAAAGTGCATAATCAGCAGTTGCGTTTGATGCGTAATCACGGGAGTGAGTGCAAACCGAAGAATATCGATTGGGGCCTACATTAAATGATGCCGTACCGCCGCTTGAAACGCAATGTGCTGCGATGATCATGACTTGCGGGCCAACGACGGTGCCTGTGCAGCGTCCTCCACCCATGCTGGCGTAGACGCTTGCTGGAAACTCAGCGGGGTTTGCTGGACGACCATTAATAAGAGTGGGTTCGACAAAGTTGGCTTTAACAATTTTGCCACTTTTCTTGTCAGCAAAGGCGCTTGTCGCCGAAACTAACAGACTCAACGCAATACAAGATACAATACGCATAGGCTCCCCCAAAAGTTGAACAATAGTTTCGTCCATTGTGAGGTGACCTCAAAATGAACTCAATGACTATTTTAGCAGGTTTTTTGTGAAGGTGTTTGTGCTCGGGGACGTTCACTTCCCCTATGTCTCATGGAGGGCCTTAGATGCGTGCCTTGTAGCCATAAAGGAATGTAAGCCTGACGTAGTGATCCAGGTTGGGGATTTGTACGATCTTTACAGTTGGTCCAAATTCCCGCGTTCTCATGGAGTGACAACCCCGCATCAAGAGCTACTGCGCGCGCGAAATGGCGCAGAGAGAATGTGGAGCCTTGTATCAAAGGCCAGCCCTAAATCTAAACTCATTCAAATCTTGGGTAATCATGATGTTCGTCCACATAAGAGAGTTTTAGAGAGCGCGCCAGAGATCGAGCCGCTGCTTGGTCTCAAAGAAATATTTGAGTTTGAGAAAGTTGAGACTGTCCACGATGGCGACGGGATTGTTTTGGATGGTGTTTACTATGAGCATGGCTATAGAAAATTTGGCGATCATGTAAAACACAACAAAATATCGACCGTATGCGGGCATTTGCATCTCGGCGGGGTTAGCTTCATGAGACTAGGCAAGAAAACCTTGTTTGAACTCAATGTGGGCTATCTTGCTAATCCCTACAGTTCTCCTATGAGCTACGCCAAGCAGCGGCGCTTTGCCACATGGACATGGGGATTTGGGATTGTAGAAGACCGCGTCCCTAAATTTGTTCCAATTCAGGAGCGTTAAATGAAGATTAAAAACTTCCCCAAGGAATTGGTGATAAATGATTTTGTGTGGGAGATAAAATTCAAGCGCTGTATTGCAGGCGATGCAAACCTATTAGGTCTGTGCGACTCTGGCGATAAGACCATTTATATTAAGTTGGGTCAGAGTAGCCAGGAAAGATTATCGACTCTAATCCATGAGTCGATCCATGCTCTTGAATTTGAGTATGAGATAAAGATCCCGCACCGCCTAATTTACAAGCTGGAAGGTCCATTAGCTCGTCTGTTGTCCGAGAACTTGATTCAACCATTGTCTCTGTAAAGACATGGCCAGTGTTTGGGTCAACAAAAAGAGTGAGCTTGGGGATTGGTAGATCGATTTTGATCACTGAAAATCCTCATACGTCAGATTGTTCTCTTTTAGTATTTCCCAGAGCTTTTCTCTAAACTCGCAAGCTTTGGGGTCGTCTCCATGTTTGCACAGCCCTCGAAGCTGATTGTCATACTCCCAAAGGGCTTGGGCAAGCTTTGACGCTTTTAATACATATTTGTATTCAACGGCGTCGACCTCGTTATTTAGATCGAATTCTAGGGTTGCTTTCAATTAGAGCCTCGGTTTTTTGTAAGTGAAATTAGGTTCCACTTTGTAACACTTTTCGCAGAGCTCTGCTTTTAAATCCCGACTAACTCCAATCAAGTGATGCTGGCAATCATGGCGACCATTGCACCTAGGACAAATCTTAGTGTAACCCGTATCGTCAGACACTGAGTAAGTAGGATCAGGTGGTTGGTGGTTTAGGGGCATCTTTTAATTATTTCCCGTTGCCGAAGCCAGTGCCGTCGCCATAGCCGTCGCCTTTTCCGTTGCCGAAGCCATTGCCGCTGCCATAGCCGTCGCCTTTTCCGTTGCCGAAGCCATTGCCGTTGCCTTCGCCGTATCCGTCGCCATAGCCGTCTCCGTATCCGTCTCCGTATCCGTCTCCGTATCCGTCTCCGTTTCCGTTTCCGTTTCCGTTTCCGTTGCCGTCGCCGTTGCTAATATGATCGTTTAATTGTTCCATACCGGTTCTAAACTATCTTTGCATTTAGACGTTGATGGAATGATCTCTATTGCTTCGGTTAAAATAATTGACGGCAAAATCTCGCTGACTCGGGAATACTCGTTTCTTACGATGCCGTGTAAGGCCATTTCATTCAAAGTGTTTGCGCCTCTCCAGCGCCATATTCTTCGAGCCTTTTCTAGTACAACTTCTTTACCAGTGTGTGATTTTAGATATCCCGCATGCACACCGGCGGAATATGTGCGAACGATCACAAAAGGTTTAGGATCAGTTGCAGACTCTTGGACATACTTAATGCCATTAATGAATATTTCGTTCATCATACTATTTGATTCTGACATGCTCGCCTTCTGTTCATCTTTCGTGATTTAGGGGCATATAAAAACGGGCATTTCTGCCCGCCTTTCTTTACTTCTTTACTTCGTCCATTAATTTAAAACGCAATAATTTATTCGCGCATCGCGAAAATATTCGACGAGCATCCATAACGCGCCACTCTTCACAATCATGCCCCCAAAAATCTTTTACTGTATGCTCGATCATCGCGAGCAGCTGACTTTCCGCTTTAATAAAGTCTTCAAACTGCTTTGATCCTATAACGCTAGCTGCAAACTTGGCTTCCCAAATTGTTGTGCGCTCGTGCTCTTCGGCTTCCTCTGGCAATTTTATCATTGGGGTTTTTTCCTGAATCATACTACTTCTCCTATATAGACCATCTGCTATAAAGAGCTTTCCAAACCATTTGGCGCTTTCTTCATGCAGTCAAGTCACTATCTAATCCTTACATGCTCGCCTTGTTCCAAGCGGGCCCAATTCAATTCAAGTCCATGCTCTAAATGCCTTTTAACTGCGTCTTTATCGATATAGAGAACTTCCTTCACTTTCACAAATTCCGGATGCATTTCTTGCAGCTCTCTTAAATCTTCAATTTCATCAATCACAAGCTTTGCAACTGAGTTTTTTTGAAGCGTTACCGAAAAATGCTCACCCTTTATAGGTAATCGCTCTCGGACGCTGGCACAGACGTGTTTGAGGTAGTCCTTGAATCTCTCTTGCAGTGCAATCCTAGATTTGAGTTTCTTATCGAATAGGTCTCGCATCTTTCTAAAATTCTCAATACTGCTATCCAGATGAGCATTAAAAAGCCCGCAACGGTCCACTTTGCTGCGCTCAAGTAGCTTGAGCGTCTTGTACGATTCGACAAGTGCCATAGGTATTTGGTCTGGGCAGTTGTCAATCGCGTCGCATAGGGCCTCGATTTCCCTTTCGATATCTGCAAGGCTTGTATTAATTTCGCGTTGTTTATCATCATTTTGCATTCGCAACCTCGATAACGCAACCATCAGCGTCGACAACCGCGCCGAGTTCTTCAGGAGTGTAAGAAATCCCTCCGAGACAATCAGGGAACACTGAGCGGGCGATGTTTGAAATGTTTCTCGCAAAGAGCATATTGCGCGGGTACTTCTTCCAGCTTGGGTTGGCGAGTAACTCAGCTTTTTTTGCGTCGTCCATTGTAAACGTCCATTCCCCACCCTTTTGTCCGTTGCGCGATACAAATATTCGGGACTGTGTTTCAGAGAATTCTAAAATCTCAATCACCGCACTCGGGCAGTTTTTGCGAATGAGAAAATTCATGCCCTCAGCTGATATCGTAGCCTTGCCTTGGATCATTACTATGTGTTGAAAGCTTTGCATTACCCCAAAGCCCACTTCAGCTCCTTTGATTGCTATTGCTATTGCTTGCTCAGGAAGTCTGACGTCTTTTGGCGCCAGTCCGCTTTTAACAAACATATCAGCTTGTTGTTTCAGAGCTTCAAATTTCTCGCCGTACAAAATTAAACCGCTCATTTCAAACTCCTTTTGTCTTTACAAGTTGTGACATATAAGTCTAAATCTGGAACCAAGTAAACACAAAAAGGAGTAAAAAGTATGAGGACTTCTGTCGACATTCCCCCGGAATTAAAAAAAATAGCAAAATTAAAAGCAAAAAAAGACGATTCAAGTTTGTCTCGCGTGGTGCGGAAATTGTTAACATTGTGGATTAAAGGAGAAGTGAAGTGCTAGTAAACAACGGAATATATGACGCAAAGATTGTCGATTACGGAATCAATCTGAGTAAAGAAACGAAAAACCCTTATATATTTATCGATTTTATTGTTGAGGGCCAAAAACTTCGTTGGATGGGAAATCCTCTAACAAGAGAAGACAAGGGTAACGATCTTTTCGCCGCTCAATTGGTCAGCGCTGGATTCGATTCTGAAAAGCATGAGCTAGATGATGTCATGAAAGGCATGGGGTCTTTTGTTCTTGAAGAGCGCGGGACTGTGAAAATTAGAGTCGCCGAGAAGCCAAATGGCAGGGGCGAAATGGAATGGAAAATTGCTTGGATCGGCGAAACAATGAGAGCGTCTGAAGACGAAGTTAAACAAAAGCTCACTGCTGAAATGAAGTCAAAACTTAAATTCCCAAAAGCAAAAAAGCCAAAAACTTTGGATGACTTTGAATTTTGATCCTTCGAGACTATCAAATAAAAGCTATCAATGAAGTAATTGCGGCATGGAAGCAAGGCCATCGCCGCGTTCTTTTGCAGCTCGCTTGTGGTGGTGGTAAGACAAAAATCTTCACCAAGCTGATGTCGATGGTCGCGGAGAAGAACAAGCGAAGCGTCATGGTGGTGCGTGGCAAGGAATTAGTGACGCAAACGCAAGAGCGGCTGAGATCCGATAGATTAGAATGCGACATCTACCAAGGATCGAATACAGATGTCAGCGGGAAACTAATCACCGTTGCGAGCATTGACACTCTCAACAAAAGAGCTGCGTACCCTGACTGTGATCTGTTGGTGATAGACGAAGCACATTTGAGCTTTGGGAAAATCTACCAAAAGCTTTTAGACAAATACCCTAATGCAAAAATACTAGCCGTTACTGCCACTCCTTATAGCAAAAAAGGGTTTCAGCATATTGCTGACAAGATTGTGTATCCGATCTCTATCAGAGAACTGCAAGACAAAGGCTATCTAGTTAAAGGAAAATACTACGCGCTTGAACGTCCTGACCTGAGCAATGTTTCAAAAATTGGTGACGACTATAATTCGCATGAACTGTCACGCGCAATGCAAGCCGCGATTGGCGGTAATTTTATTAGAGAGTGGCGAGAAAAAGCTAATGATAGGCCAACAATATGCTTTTGCGTAGACAGAGAGCACGCGCGTGCTGTTCAAACTAAACTAATAGAGAACGGCATCGCTGCTGAGTATATAGATGGGGATACATCAAGCGAAGACAGGGGGATAATCCTTTCTAAAATAGGAAAAGAAATAAAAATCGTCGTCTCAATCGGCGTTCTTACAACTGGCGTAGATATACCATGCGTGTCTTGTCTCATTATGCTGCGTCCTACCATGTCCAAATCCCTTTGGTTTCAAATGCTCGGCCGCGCTACACGTCCATATCCTGGCAAGTCTGATTTCATTGTGCTCGATCATGCTGACAACACGATGCGTCTAGACATGATTGAAGAAGAAACGATTGGCAACCTTGAAGCAAAACCAAAAAAGCCCATGTCTCCGGATGCATTTCTTGTCACGTGTAAAGAATGCTTTGCAGTTTTTAGAGGGATAAAATGCCCTGATTGCGGGCTTGTTGTTGAGAGAGAAAAAAAATCAGGTCGTATATTTGAGAAAATGCAACTCCATCTTCTCAGTTTGGAACGAAAAGAAAAAAAGACAGTTCAGAGAATAATTCTTAAGGCTAAAAAAAATAATTATGCGCGCGGATGGTGCATGTTTCGACTCGAAGATAAGAAAGGTAAAGAGCAAGGCTATGCTCTTTATATGAAGTATGTTTATCCTTATCCATGGGATCAGCAGCCGAACATAATCAACTCCTTAATAGAGTCCTCCTCAGTGTAGGTTCTCGCCCTGATTGCCGCGTGTGGCGAAACGAAACCGGCATGGCATTTAGAGATGATAAAGCAATCCGCTACGGGCTGCGCGGCAGCTCTGATATCTTGGGCATCACATCAGATGGTAAGATGCTATGTATCGAGATCAAAACAGGTCGCGCTGTTCAGTCTAAAATTCAGGCTGCATTCCAAAAAATGGTTGAGCGCTTTGGCGGAAGATATATTGTCGCTAGAAGTGTTGAAGAAGTAATTTCTTTCATCGATAACCTTTCACTTCCGCCAAGGTGAACTGTGAAGTACGTATCCGTCTCTATTGCGCAAAATTCTAGCGCCTACCAACAAACACACTTTAAACCCCACGCAATCCGCTGCATGAGAGATATGAAGGCAGCGATTACACAAATTTGGTCCCCTATTGTTTATAAAAACGGGATCAGGAAAGGAGAGAATTTTCTATTCAGTGATTATGCAGCGCTTGACTTTGATGATACACTTAGCCTAAATGACGCCATCGGGAAATTTAAAGACTATACTTGTTTAATTTATACTACTAAAAACCATCTTAAATACAAAAATAATATATACGCTGAACGATTTCGAGTCATACTACCTTTTAATACTAGAATCACTTCACCTAATACCTACAAACACAATTTACAACTACTCATAAACGAATACCAATCCGACAAATCTTGCTCAGACACTGCCCGATTTTTTTTCCCGTGTGTTGATCTAGCTTTTGAAAACATTAATGAGCCCATTGAGGTTCAGCCATATGTTGAAAAGAAAGTCGATCAGCCTGAACACCAAGGCATTAACACGCCATGGCTTCAGTCAATGATTCTGCGTGGCTCGTGCGGTGAGCCCGGCAGAAATACGGCCGGTTTTAAATTAGCCTGCGCAGCCGCGCGGTGTGGGCTCAATGAAGATGAAATCTACAATATTTTAAGGAGAAGCTATGGAATCAACACTCTTTCCGAAGTTGAACTTCGAGGACTTGCTAAATCAGGATATGGAAAAAGAAAAAGCCTCTGAACCCGCCAGCTCAAAGGCCAAGGTACCGACCTACCTTGTACAGATGTATATCTGCCGCTATCTAGCGGGTCAAGCGTTTGGCAACAACGATGAAGTATATGCAGCGCTGAGCAATTCCAGCCGTCAAATTGTTAGAGTAGATCGAAAAAATAAAACACTAACAAATGTAGAAGACGTGGATTTTAGGACGGCGATTCGAGCCGCTGGTAAGCAGATTTGCTTACACACCGATTACAAGAGGTTTACAAAAGATCTTAAGCCAAATCCTCTAATCAATTTTCCAACAATTTCTTTTATTCGTGAAACCATGGCGATGTTTCAAGAGAATGAAGAATTTAAATTGAAAGAGCCGTACAAAAATATCGGATTTCTACCCGATACAAACTACTTGTTTCACCGTCTACCTTTTGAATACAAAATTGGGCCCCTTAAATATTGGGGGATAATACTAAACAACTTTACAAATAAAACCGCTCTCATGCAGTGGGTCGGCTCGCTATTTGTTTCAGATAGTAATGCGACACAATACTTATGGATGTTCGGAGAGGGGCAGAATGGAAAAACATATATTGCGATAACGTTAAATGAATTGCTGGAAGATTTTGTGGAATTTACGCAGCCGCCAAATAAGCACTTCGGCGATAAATATTGGACAAATGACCTATTAAATAAGCGTTTAGTTGTTTTTGATGACTGCAATGACGCTTGGTTTGTTCAACATAACATCTTTAAGCAGATCACAGGTGGAGCCCCCGTTGCTGTTGAACAGAAATATAAAGAACGCTACAAAACGCAGCTGTTTTGCAAGTTTATGTTCACGAGCAACAAAAGACCAAAAATCAGCCGCGACGCTGCCGACACGCGGCGGATCATTTACTGCGAAGGTTTAGAAAAGTTAGACATCTCAAAAGAGCTACATGAAAAACTTAAGGAGGAGGTGCCGTTTTTCATTTCGCAGTGTGTCAAAGAGTATCTTGCGGCATGCCCAGACAGGTCGCGCCCAATACCAGTTAAAGAAAATCAGGTTGAAGACCTTATCGAAGAGTTTCACAGCCCATACACAGACTTCATTCAGGCGAACTTTAATAAGAAACCTGGTGAATATGTGAGCACTGCGCAGATCCGGCAGAGGTTCCAGTCACGCGGGCAAGGGCTGCATATCGACCCGCTTTGGGTGGAGCTCAGCAAATTTTGTGGGCACAAAGCTAAGCAAAAAAAGGTTAACGGCGAAATAATACGAGTTTTTGAAGGCATAACCCTCAAAGTTTATTAGACAAATTAACTGCATATTTTTTGACGATCTTAAAACCAGACGCAATTTGGCCCAAGCAAAAGTGTCTGGTTTTTTTGCGTCTGTTTTTTGTGGAAAATGGCCATTTTTAGAGGCCAAACTGTCTGTTTTTTGTATTTTTCATGTGAGCATTTTTTAGGCAGTCTTAAAAAACAGACGAAAAAAATATTGGCGCCGCGTTACCAATTTTTCTATAATTTGTGCAATATCAAATACTTAAGCGGTAACGCGGCACACGGCCTCCCCTAATTGTTTATTTTTTTTTTTTTTTTCATAAAATATATAATATATAGGGGGGGGCGCGTTACCGCGTTACCGCGTTACCGTCACGCCAAACAGACATCAAATTCAGCCCAAAAATATGCTAGAATCTAGAGCAACCAACTATTAGAGGTTTCCGAATGATTAAATATAAAGCAGCCGGGATGGTCATCTTCCGCCGAGTTTGGGACGTTAAGAACGTCAAGAAACTAGACTCAGGCGCAATTATCGTTTTAGGCGAGCGGAAAACGGTCTTAATTCCATCCGGCGCCGTGATCATAGCCAAGGGCCACAGCGCTGAGGAAATGCTTCAAAATGCCGTTTTAGGGCCTCTGGAGAGCGGCGTTTAATTCAATACGCTCCCTGATCAACTCCAAGAGCGAGCGCCGCAAATGTGGCGGCAACTTCGTCAAATCCCCATAATCCCTCAAACACTCAGCTACCTCGTGAAGACCTAAATGATCGCATGTTTCAATGATGTTCATTTGTTATCCCCCTCATTTTCTGTATAAAATATATAACGGCTCATATTTCAGAAAACTTTAGGGGTTTATGATTCTTAAACGATTACAGGATCTTATGGTGGATTTTAATCCATGAGTAACGGCAATCAAAAAGTAGTTCTTGATAAAAAACAAATTGAAACTGTTTCAAGACTCGCTGGTATCGGCGCTAATCTTGATGAAACAGCGCATATTTTGGGCGTAGCACCATGCACTTTAGATAAAATCATAGAACGCCAACCAGAAGTGGCCCAGGCCATAGAAAAGGGAAAAGCAGAAGCTCACGACGCTGTTATGTCAACGGCTTTTAAAATGGCAATCAGCGGAAAACATCCAGTTATGACTATATTCTGGCTCAAAGTCAGAAAAAAATGGAGAGAGTCAAGACTAGACGACGCTGATGATGAAACAACAAAATCTGAATTTAAATTAAACTACAAAGAGTAAATTTTTTATGTTGGAAGTTTGGAAAGATATTCCAGATTTTGATGGGGATTATCAAGTAAGCAACTACGGTCAAATACGATCTAAATATAAACGCGGGGCCCGTCAAACAAAATTACCAGAAGGTGTTTTCTACACTTTAAAACAAGATATAAGCACGCCAGGCTATCCCGTCGTCTCATTGTATAAAAAAGGCGTAGGGGTAAAATTTCAAATACACAGACTTGTGGCGAGCTTGTTTTTAAAAAATAAAGAAGGGAAAAAATACGTAAATCATATTAATGGCATCAAAATAGATAATAGAGTTGAAAATCTGGAATGGTGTACACCTACAGAAAATGCCAGACACGCAATTAGAATAGGCTTAACTAAAAAGCCTTCAGTAAAAAGAAAATTAACTGATCTACAAGCTATGGAAATTTATTCCTGTCGAAAAATGTATAACGACGATTTCCTGGCTAAAAAATATTCGATTGATAGATCTGTAGTTTGCAGAATAAAAAATAAAAAAGCGTATCAATCAATCATACAAAAATATGAACAGCAGTACGCCTAGTTTATGCAGTTTTGACCCAACTGTTATCCCCTATCAATACAGGGTTATTCAAGACATACGAAGAGAATTTGATTACGCACAAGGAGTCCATGAGATTCTTTTATCAGGATCTGTGGGGTCATCAAAATCTACACTTTTGGCACACCTTGCATTGACTCATTGTTTAAGAAATTCAGGAGCTAGATTCCTAATTGGTCGGTTGTCTATGCCGTCTCTAAAATCAACTATATTTCAAAAAATTATTGAACATATTGGGAATGATTTGGTCGAAGGTCGAGATTACAAAGTAAATCTAACAACAGCTCAAATAAAATTTAGAAATGGGTCTGAAATTATTTCTAGATCTTGGTCTGACAGAAAGTTTTTTAAGGTTCGATCTCTTGAACTTTCGGCGGCTGCTATTGAGGAAACAATAGAAACAGAAGAGCCAGATTTTTATTACGAAATAAAAATGCGAGTTGGTCGCCTTCCGCACGTAAAAGAAAATTTCATTATCCACGCAACAAATCCGGGCAGTCCGGCAAGTTGGCTTTATAAATATTTTTCTTTAGATAATGATAAAATTAGAAAATCAACGAGGCATGTTTATTATTCTGTAACAACAGATAATCCATTTTTGCCGCCTCAATACATAGAGCAATTGAAAGCAGATCTATCCCCCAAAATGGCACAAAGGATGATTTATGGACAATGGATCGAAATAGCAGGAGAAGTTCTTTATTCCGAATATGATCGCGACACGCAGTTTAAAAACGAGACATACAAAATAGATCCGGAATATCCAATAATACTATCTTGGGACTTTAACATCGGAGAGGGCAAGCCCATGTCTATGTGCTGCGCCCAATACATAAACGACACGTTTCATTTCTTTGATGAAGTAGTGGTGCAAGGAGCAAGGACGGCAGATACAATCGATGAGCTAGATGAAAAACAACTTCTCAAACCTAGCTATGAATACATCATTTGTGGCGATGCCTCCGGAAAACACAAAGACACAAGATCGTCTAAGTCTGACTACGAAATAATTGTTAAGGAAATGGAAAATAGAAACCTTAAGTTTCAATACTTCGTACCACTTGCAAACCCGCCGATTAGAACCAGGCATAACAAGGTCAATGCCTACTGCAAAAATGCCCTCGGAGAGGTTAGGCTTTATGTCTATGCTAAATGCCAGAAGCTTGATGAGGGGTTTCGATTAGTCAAACTTAAAAAAGGTGCTAACATTTTAGAAGACGATAGCAAAGACTACCAGCACGTAACAACAGCAGCAGGCTATGCGATTTGTGCTGTCACAACAATGAGCGCACGGAAAAAACAAGGAACAGTTCTATTATGATTCAAGATACAATTAAATATTTTCAGCATGTCAAAAATGATCTCGATCATAACAGAAATCTTATCGAGATATACGAAGGACAACTCCTCAAGTTCGTAGAGCAAGATCTAAAAGACCAATTAAGTCTGCAGAGCTATTCATACGCCAAAAAAAGAGTATCGCCGATCAACATCTTAACCAAGATTGTTAACAAGCTTTCGTCGATCTATGCCACTCCACCAAAAAGAGAAGTGGTTATGATAGACGGCTCCGAGCCAGACGAAGCGTCAAAGGAGTTGCTTGCTTGGTATGAAAAAACCCTAGACGTAAACAACGTCATGTCAACAAGCTGCAAGCTCTTTAACATGTGCAAATCTACGGCTATCTATCCATTTTTGCATGGAACAACGCCAAAACTTCGCGTTTTCCAAAATAATGCTTACTTCGTTTATTCCACTGACACGGTTGACCCCATGAACATGACAAACTTTGTCACAGTGGATTGGGACGGCTCGAAATACATTTTAGAGGACTACACCGCACTTTCTAAAAAGACATACTCTGAAACCGGCGAGATATTGGCGGTCGACGAAAATATATTTGGGCAGATACCAGTGATCTACAAGTCTTCGTCTGCCCTTACTTTGTTTCCGTGTGCAGATACTGACATCATGAAAATGGTAAAGCTCATCCCGGTTTTGATCTCAGATCTAAACTTTGCGGTTATGTTCCAAACATTTTCGATTATGTACGGCATAAACTTAGAAGATGAGAACCTTGTCATGTCTCCCCCCAAACGCATTTTGGAGACTAAAGAGTGATCCTACGTCAGACGCCAAGCCTGAAATTGGAATGATTAAACCTCAAGTAGAGATCGAAGGCGTTCTCTCGTTTATCCAGTCTCAACTCTCTCTCTGGCTGAACACCAAAGGCATCCGACCAGGATCGATTGGAGATTTAAATAAAGACTCGTTTGCATCTGGTATTTCTAAAATCGTAGATGAAATGGACACCTATGAGATGAGAATAGAGCTAGCTAACGCCTATTCTAAAATTGAGTCGAGCATGTGGGACATGGTTCTAAAGACCATGCATCCTATTTGGGTTGGATCTGGGCTTGAAAATAAGACGCTCTTTAACCCTAATGCAAAAGTAGAAGTGAAGTTCAATATTCCTAAGTCTTCGGCGTCTAGAAGCGACATGATCCAAGAAGTAGAGAGTGAGTTTAGGGCTGGATTTACATCGCGAAGAAGGGCGATCAAGCATCTAAACCCGATGATGAGTGAGCAAGAGATCGACGCTCTATTGTTGGAGATTGATCAAGAGAGGGTTGTTGTAAATGACTCACCTAGCAATAATGACTCCTCTAATGACGAGGATTTAGAAGATGACCAAGCAGCAAAAAGTTGAAATAGATCTGCCAGATCGTTTGCCGCCAAAGGTTAGAAAACAGTTGGCGGATGACATCATTGAGTTCATCGTAGATCGGACTCAAAAGGGATTGGACAAGAACAACAAAAAATTTCCAGGCTATTCAGATTCGTACGTTAAAAGTCTGGATTTTAAAATCGCTGGAAAAAGAAGATCAAAGGTCGATCTTCAGCTATCAGGCGACATGCTTGCGGGCATCACTCTCTTAACCGACAAGCCTGACAAGCTTGTTATAGGATTTGAAAAGGGCGACGAGCTCAACGGACCGGGCAGAGGGAAACATACTAGGAAGCTACGGCGGAGACCCTAATCCCAAAAGAGCGAGAGATTTTTTGGGCATCTCTGATAAGGACCTCAAGCGATTAGCGAGACCGTATCTGGATGAGTAAAATAGAATTAGACATTAAAAAGTTCACAAAAAAGATTGGAGCCCAAGTCCAAGAGGTCATTTCGTCAAAAGAAATGCGAGCTCTTGGCGAGGAAGCCAGTACAATTATCGTGCGCAGAACTCGGCTAGGATACGGCATGAGTACTAGCGGAGAGCCTGGGCAGGGCGAGCGAACAAGGCTAAAGGCGCTTTCTTCTAGATATGTGAAGTTTCGAGAGTCTTACGGCGAGCTTTCTAGCTTCACAACTCCCAAAAGATCAAACCTAACTTTGACCGGGCAGATGCTAGATAGCTTAGGCGTGCAAAAGATTCAGGCCGGCAGGTTTGTGATTGCTCCAAGCGGATCGAGACCTGACGGAAAGACAAATGAAGAGATTGCGCGCTATGTTCAAAAAGCTGGACGCCCGTTCCTCAATTTGTCAAGATTAGAGTTAAATCAATTGATAAGAATCTATCGCAAAACTTTTGGCGACCTTCTTAGAAAAAGATTTTGATTTGTTGTAAAATTTAATTTGAGGTGGTCCTAGATGACTGTCGAGAACCAGACTTCCGGTGGGAGTCAGGCTAATGTCTCCGGTGGAGAAGAGCCCAATACGGTAGCTTACGAGACTCACAAAAAGCTTCTCTCAGAGAAAAAACGGTTACAAGAGCAATTCGCAGAAACCCAAAAGCAATTAGAGCAACTCGCAGCTGAGAAATCAGAGCGTGAGCGAAAAGAGCTTGAGGCTAAGGGCGAGTATCAAAAACTCTTGGAGCAAGAGCGAGAATCGAGAAAAAATCTCGAGACTAAACTCTCTGAGATGGACCGGCAAGAAAAGGACAGGCGCAAGCTTGCTGCAATTCTAAAGTCGGTCAACGGCACGATTGAGCAAAAGTTTTATCAACTTGTTCCCTATGAGGATGTCATCATAAACCCTGACACGGGAGAGATTGATCAAACTAGCGTTACAAAAGTAGTTGAGAAGATTAGGGCAGAATTCCCCGAGATTGTTAAAGGCCCTGTTGCTGCTGGCGCTTCTAAGGCTCCAAGTGGCGTGCAAGGTCCCGAGACGATCACCGAAAGTGAGTGGAGAAAGCTATCGTCGAAGAAGATGACAGCATACAAGCCAAATCAAATCATTTGGGGTTCTTAACTAATTTAATAAGGATAGCACGATGCAGACGAACGTTACAGACGTACAAAATCAGATTCAAAAATATTGGTCACCAGTATTCACCCAACAACTACGCGAAAGCCTGCTTCTCGGATCGCTTGTTAACAAGCAATACGAAGGCGCTATCGCTACTCAAGGCGATACAGTTCGCGTTTCTCAAGTAAACGCACCAAATGGCCAGCTCTTGACTGTTGGCGTAGATGCAGACAGCTTTTCTTCTGAGCTGATTTCTACTTCTTATGTAGACATCAAAGCAGACAAGCGCGCAGTTGCTTCGTTCAAGTTCGCAGACCTTGTAAGCCTTCAGTCTCAAATCGACGCGCAAGGCGGAGAAGTTCGTCAGTCCCTGATTTATGCTATGAACAAGCAGATCAATGACTACCTCTATTCTCTCGTTTCTCCTTCTACTTCTGCGCCTGATCATTTGCTTAACAGCGTGACAGACATGAACACAGCACAACTTTCGGCGATCAGAAAGCTTGCTGCACAAGCTAAGTGGGCGCCTATGCCAGGCTGGTACTCGCTGCTTGATCCTAGCTACTATTCAGACGTTTTGGACGACACAACTCTTGCTTCGACTGACTTTGGCGCAACTGATGCCCCAATGATCAACGGAACTGTTGGTCTCAAGCGCTTTGGCTTCAACATCTTTGAAGACAACAGCCGCGCAGAAGACTACGGCTTGTTCTTCCACCCTGATTTCATGCACATGGTTATGCAATCTCAAGTTCAAGTTAAGATCTCTGATCTTCATCCACTTGGACAGTTTGGCGTGATCATGAGCGTTGACGTTGTATTCGGAGCGAAGCTTGGAATCGACGGCGCTAAGAAGCATATCAAGGTACTTGGTGCTTAATGTCCTTTTCGAGTCTTAACCCGTATCAGCAGATGGTTGCGATCAAGGGGCGAACGCCTGAAGAATTGATCGCAAACATCGCTAAGGTTTTGACTCCCCTTAAGATTGTGCAGATAGTGTCCTTGCCGAATGGTTCGCAAGTGGCCTACTGCACGGGTGATGTACGAATTAAAAAACAAAAAGTGGAGTAATATATGCCAGCACTAGCAGGAATGAAAAAAGTAGGCCCACAATTCACCAACGGTGAAGAAATCTATAAAGCAACTTACGACTTCGCGGTAGATGGCGGCTCGATCGCTACCTACGATATTTTTGAAGCATCAGCAGCTTGCGTTATCACTGGCTACCATGCGGTAGTTAAGACAACCGCAACTTCTGGCGGCTCGGCAACTGTTGACGTTGGTATCGCAGCCGACGACAATCTTTTGACAGCTGGCGTTGCTGTTGCGGCTCTAACTGCCGATGCAGTGCTTAAGCCTGCTGTTGTTGAAGGCACACCAAACGTCATGCCAATGCCATTCATGTTGGCTGCTGGTGGAAAAATTTCGATGAAAATCGTTACCGCCGCGCTAACTGCTGGTAAGATTGACTTCTACGTTAAGGTTCAAAAAGCTTAAGGTCTAAAAATCATGGCGTTACCGCGGAATCTCAACCAAAGAGAATTTGACAAATTTGTCGATGACAATGGTGAGACCGCTGTAAGGGTCAAGGGTTCTAATTTCTCCGGTACGTTTTCACTCTA
>JAZKJV010003602.1:0-119777 GCA_037367405.1 Ottelia alismoides
TAAGTTCTAAGTATATAAGAGGACAAAAATGAGGTGATTAAGGAAAAGAAAAGGGAAAAATAAAGAATGGATGAGCTAATGTATAGAGGATATCGACCCCCTATACTTAGACTCTATTCAACCTAAGTATGAAATAGAGAGACGAGACTGGGGAACGAATGGGATCATGAGAATATACAAAAAGAGAAGGAAAAGTGAAGAAAATAATAGAATAAGGAGAACTCGAGTAACTCACCCGCTATACTTAGGATCTTGTCATCCTAAGTATAGCCACAAATCAAAATGAGATGAAACTAGAGTGAATGATGCAAAATCATGTGACATAAAGGAACAAAAAGAAAATCTCTACAAGATGGAGTGAGAATGTACAAATATCAAAAAAGGTTTTCGGCATACCTTCTTGCGAGAACGAGTGACAAAGAATATACAGGTGTGTCAGTGTCAGACTCATCCTCAGAGGAGTAGTAAGAGGTGTGAGAATGCTCCAACAAGAGTTGACACATTGCAACTTTCTCAAATATGGTATAAGATAACCGAATTGATCTCACTCGTGTATATCACCTCGTTCAGGCCCGACGAGGAGTCCTTAGGAAAGTTCCTTCTTTAGACTACCAAGTGTGACTTTTTAGTCGATTTCCTATAACTTAAAGCCCATATATGAGGAGGTGAATGACGCGCCTTGACGGATTTGGGGGAAACACCTCGAGGAACCAATATGTGTCTTCCTCTCTCACTAGATAACCGACTAGTAGACGACTTCTTTCTTTGGGATGGTCGGTGGAAAACTGATCTTTTTAATAGGTTTAGGTCTCGAGGAAGGTGTATACTTGGGAATCCTAGACTCCTCATCAGATGAGTCAGGTTGTTCATCAAGGGTCCGCATGTGACTCAGATCTCAGATAGTATGTGAAGAAATATTCTTAGTTGGCTTGGGATTTATCAGCTCAAGTTTCACAGTAATTATCAAGGAAATTCTAAATGTTTGCGTCCATTTCAGCTGTAGTAATTTTTGTGTGAGTTGGGCTCTTTCACCTTGATTATTGTTTCCTTGAGTCCGGGTCTTCGGGATGGTGTGTATGAGTAGCTAGTTGGTCATTGTGGTGTAGGCTAGAGAATGTGATCACTGAAATGATCAAGACAATTAGCAAAATTTGTATCTGATTCATGAGAAGCTTCTCTGCTTGAGTCCTCTTTAGAATCTCCCACTTTGGTGGAGGAATCAGTGGGTGGTGAGATATCCATGGTGCGAGGTTTGGCGATCAGCTCAATAGTCAGATCTGCATGTGTCCTTCCTAGGGTCATGTCGTGAAGGGGCAATCTCCTTGGAAGAAGTCTGAGATAATAGAGTGGAGGGGTAAGACTCATAGATCTCTCAACACTCCTGATTTCCAATAACTTGGTGGGTTGTCTCAAAGCAAGGTGTATCATCAGAAGATGTGCATGATCGACGTACATCCTTTACTGAGAACTCAATAATCGAGTCTCGCATCAATAATCACTACCTGAGGTTAAGAATGACTAACCAATAAAAATTAGAGATTGGACAAACTCTCTTAGGGGCTCCACATCAAGGACGGTAAAGTCTGTGCGGAGCGTGATACCTTGGAAAGTCAAGATGATCGAAATATCTCCTTTGGCCTTGTAATGGATTGATCAGCAAGTTGAACGATTGCCTTTGATTTTCAAAGTATCTTGAGTTTAAGCTCATTAAATACATAGGCTAGGAGAATATTTATCGATGAGCCATCATCGATACGGGCGTGGGTGAATGGGGTGCCTTCAATTTCACATTCTACTCTAGGAAACCGTTTCACTTTGCGACTCTATGTATCTGTTCTCAACACCAAGGAAGTGGCCATAGACATAATGTGTCTCTCGGTTCTAGTTCTTTTCTTACCTGTCCTTTGGGATGTGCAATGTTTCAAGACAAATCATTTGAGGTCAAGCATGTGTTCTACGACCATTATCAACTGAAGCTCTATGACTATGTACTTGAATATCTCTCCCATTTGATAAAAATCGATTTTTTTATTTTTTATTTCTTATTTTTCAATTTTTTTTGGTAATTTTGAGTTTCTCATTTTTTATGTTTATAGGAGGTGGAGGGTTAGTGGGGGATTTGACATACACGATTGATTGGAGGGTGTAGGGTTAGTAAAAGAGGAAAATAGAAGACTCATTTTGGACGGCAAATTGTGTCTGGTTTCTGGTTGTTCTTTAGGTTTCCAACATTGGATCTGCTAGATTTATTCTACAATTCAATCCCTTGGCTAGAAAGTAGAAACAAAAGATATTACCATTTCGATGATTTTTCTAAGCCTGTTATAGATCTCTTAATAAACCTCGAAAGCTCATCCTTGACAGAGATCTCATGGCAAGACATGGAAGGTGAATGTTATGTTGTAAATGTCTACTGAAATATATACCATGATGATGATATGCAGTTCTGATCTGAGTATGAATCATTAAAGTGGTAAAAACCATGAACTGCTGGAAGAGTGGATTCTCATGCTTGTCACAGTTCTGTTCTGAGTATGAATCATTAAATTGGTAAAAACCATGAAACTGCTGAAAGAGTGGATTCTCATGATTGTCATATTGTGACTCTAGTATGCAATTCTAGGCAGAGCATGCATCATCCCTATGGCAATTGCTACTTGTCTCATATATATGATTATTTTACGATACTTGATGGCTTGCAACAATTGCTCGCTCATAAGGTTGGTTCTATGAAAAAAATGGACGAATAGGGTTGTCATATATGTTAGACCAAGGGAAGAGGATGGCTTACATTTGGGTCCTCATCCGCTTGGCACGTGGACCGCTTGAGAAAATTACAATCATACACCCACATGCTTGGAATTTTATAGAGGACCCATTATGGGTTATTTTATTGCAGATAAGACCCATGTGTAGCTTTTAAATTAGTTTTAATTAGCTTTTAATCAGGTTTTTATTGTATTTAGGCCCCTAGATTAATTGATTAATATCTTGAGCCACAAAGCTTTAATTGACATGATGGTAGTCTCATTTGAAAGCTACTTTGATGCTATTCCTAGTTATATTGTTCAACATCTGATCTGGTATACTTGTTATCACTTAATTATCAATGAAGATTCTTGATTGTATGCCTTGTTTCTAATTTTAAATTGACCTTTTGTATGAGATTAATTTCTATTCTTGAGTTTAGTATTATTAATTGATTTCAGGAGTTAAGTAGTCTTGCTTGTACATTTCATTTTATTCATTTTGTAGCATGTTTCTTGCATAAATAATTTGCCAAAAATTTCATGCATTCACCAAGTTAATAATCAGTTGAATCAATTATTTTACACTTGATCCACTAACTAGGCCCATTTGCTTGAGTCAACCTTGAAACTTGCCCAAGGTAAATAAACAAGCAATAACCACAACTCTTCACGTGGATACTTGCACACTTGTTTTTGATTACATCACTGGTTGTCCAACTACAACAATCATTTCACATATTTAGCTAAGACAAATAACGATTTATCACTAAGAAATCGCAAAGACTCAACAAAAATGGTTAATTATAGAAAATAAGAAATATGCATGGCATTTGGTGCTTGAAGCAAGCATCTTGAAAATTGAATACAACCTGAGCCAACTTTCATCCAATTCAACATGAGAGTTGTCATAATTTTAACAGTCTTAGATTTGTTGTAATTGACATGTTCTGGATGGAGGGCATAGGAGTCTTTGTTTCTGACGAAATTTGAATGACATGTTAGAGGGATATAGTTATGAGAATCCATGGAAGCATTTTTTTAAAAAGAAGTGGAAAAAATTTAGAATGGAGTATGTAAGTTACCTACTCTATGAGTAGGATCCCTCCCCCTCTCTCTATATATGACTGATCCTATGAGATGTGATTTTATGAGATGGGATTTTTGTGAGATGGTGAGATGAGAAATTCTGGACCACAAGCATAATCATTAGATTCAAATGAGACCTCTGCCTCGCCGCTCCACCTCACGTCGTGTGTCAACAGAGGTGGAGATGGGCCTGCACATCAAAACGGCTACCTCGAACCATGTGTTGTCGACTCGCATGCATCCTACTATGACCCGCCGCTCATAGCCGCACCCGTACAGATCCGCTTCCCGCAGCCACATGCAGCCCTGGTAGCTGGCCCTCCTCGATACCAAGCTCACCACCCTCAACTGTTGAGAACTCACCTCCTTGACGCTGTCGCCGCCACGTCCTCTGGCCGCCATCACCCGCTTCGCCTCGCCAACGAGCTATACAACCGGAGCACTACACCTGCAGCACCTCACCACGACTTGTGCGCCTTCATTCTACAGAGCCCCGGAGCGCCAGAGTCGCTCTTCCAGCCATCCTCTGAGCTTCCATAGTAGTTTGCCTTCCTTAGAGCAACCCCGTGCGCCTACACCGCCCGCTGGCAGTGTCTCTGCACCTACTCCGTCCTCCAACCTCTATGTTATTCCCATCTCATGTGGGGGATACTTGAGGTCGAGGGTAAATTACAGGTTACCCCCCCAGTTCTAACGGTTCACAGAAAGTGGCCTTCCTTAGAGCAACCACGTGCGGTGCACATGAATCATTGGTAAAATTGCAGATACGCTCTTGCATTTCTAGAAAATCACATGCACGCCCCCGCTCTTGGAGGTCCCATGCCGATCACGTGCTTCACTGGATTAATTACGCTCGTGCCCCTGGAATAGCCAGTAATTAAAGAAGGACATTTGTGCGCCATTTTTATTTTCACTTTTATTTCCTATTTTACATCTATACCCTTGTGTTTATGCATTACATTGAACATTCATTTAGCATGTTTTTGTCATTTTAAAAACTTATCATTGTAGAACAACATGTGCTCTATCATTGTGGATGTTGAATTTATTTTTATGAGATGTGTATTATTTTATATATACCTATTTTTTGGAAAGTGGCATATTTTACACATTTTGTGCTCTGAATTTCATATTTAATTATTCGATGCTCTAAAAGATCCAAAAATTTACATTAGGTAGATTTTAGACGTTTTATAGTGTGTCCAAATTTCATGTCATTTGTATGCATATTGAGGTCTTAATAAATAAAATGACGATTCTAGTTATTGATTTTTAGTTAATTCCTCACTTTACCGCTCATATAGACCTATCTAGGATAATTTACTTTCTGAAAATATTGATGTTTGGTATTCATTAAAATTAATTAACTCAAAATCACCTCGTCTGTATTATTTTATTCATATTTAATTCATTTTTCATCCAAAAATTCCAAAAAAAATTGTAGAAATCTTGTTTTATCGTATTTCATATTATGACCAAGTTTCATAATTCTGGGACAATATTTGAATGAAAAATTTTATTTTAGTCCTCGAACTTTGCCAAAATTGCATTTCTCTCATTTATTGCTTTTTAAAGATATAAAAAATGTCTCTTTGAAAACATATCATCTAGATCGACTAAAAACCAACCTAAGGAAACAATGGCCTCACTGAGTTCGACCTTGGGCTTGCCCAAGTAAAAAAAATAGACCGCTCGCTTTAATTAGAGATATAATTAAATTACAGTTTTTGATCAATCCGATTTTTCCTGACCGCGACGAACGGACAAGCTAAGGGTAGATTCACGGTACATTAGGTACTGATTACCAAGATCATTTTTTACCGTAGTCTGAATCATCACGATTGACCCAATCCTCCTTGCACAAGACATTTATATATAATTCCCAACTTCATCCACACATTTCCTGAAACTCCCCTCTTAGCGCTTACAGTCAGAATACCAACAAATGTGGCCTACATCAACCAATACACGAGTGTTAAGTGAACAAGCAAAACACAAGACCACTATCCACGACTACTTGACCCACACTCAAAGAACTGGGCTAAAGGCACACAAGTACTGAGCCTGAACACCATGTGGTGACCTCGATATGCCAAGCAACATGTCTTCCAACTATCACAGCTACATTGTAGCAGTTGGATCACGGTAATCTAAGCTTCTACCTGAGGCCCCAAGGGTGCATCTCTCTTCCTTGGTGGCAACTACTCCACTACCCATCACTACCCAATTACCATGAAATGTCCCGACACTTTGAAATAGTAATCACTACAATGTGTCCCAATGAATCCATAGAAGCGACCCAAAAAAGGTATTCCGAATATTTGGCATAATCATGTAAATATCACAAAGGAACTACTCCAGATCCATATGAGTAACTGCAGTGCGTATATTTTCCCACTGCATTTATTTGAAATTTAGCACTATGTGAGAGTAGAAACATGGTTGTACTTTACAGTGCCATATACACAAGCTACTGAATTTTTTCAGATCTTATCGATAATCAAATTTTGGTAGAAAGTTACCCCAACATGTTAACTTGTATCAAGTTAAAGTACACAAGGTTTTGGAGCAAAGGCATGTCATTTAGTAGATCATCTTCAAAGAGATTTGGCTTCCAAAATACAGAGAACAAAAGAAAGAGAACAAAAGAATATAATGGGATGAACATTATGAACCACTGGAATAAGTAAGATTATTTTATACTTCAGTAAAAGATGACCACTTTTTATAAGAAAAAAGTCTCTTGCACTAAGATGATTATCCCAATATAATGCAACCGTGTAATCATGCAACATGTGTACAAGCATAGTCCATGAATAAAATCAGTTGCTTTTCATCATTATATATATTTTCGTAGATTATTGCAAATCCCCTTTCTTATGGTTAAGCAAATCAATAAACTATTGATGCACATCGATGTTATCAGAATTGACCGGTACAAATATGAACGGGAGACAATTCGTCGATATTTTAGGTAGTATTTCTAAGGGATCGACACATACATCAATGATGCGAACAATTCACTTAGGAAGACGTCCCGATCGCACCTATCCAACGCGTCGACAAATCATCCCACCTTGTTGGATTAAAAATCTATGTTGATGGAGAGCTTGCTATTGTCGTATTCGAAGACAACGTTGACAAAAGATGATTTCACCAGGTTTCTCTCTCTCATCGTTTCTTCCCTTCTCTTTCTCTCATGCGGAAGAGGAAGTGTTTTGACCTATTAAGGTTTGACAGCATGAGTGTAGTATTTTATAGCATTTGTTGGGTGATTTAAATAGGAATTTATAAGGATAATAAAATCAATGTCTAACTAATTTATTAATTGGTTGTATATTAACAGGTAAGTTGGTTTTCAAAACTAATTATCACCAAAATTATCTTTTTATTATTTATACTTTTTTTAAAAAAATATAGTTTGTTACAATATATATATATATATGACACCTCTATACTTAGGTCATGATATGTCCTCAGAGCACAGAGACAAAGGATAACATGACTCATACTAACAACAAAACGGTGAAGAGAATGAGAGCATAGAAGTCGATCACCCCTCTATATGTAGGATCTAATAAGTCTAAGTATATAAGAGGACAAAAATGAGGTGATTAAGGAAAAGAAAAGGGAAAAATAAAGAATGGATGAGCTAATGTATAGAGGATATCGACCCCCTATACTTAGACTCTATTCAACCTAAGTATGAAATAGAGAGACGAGACTGGGGAACGAAGGGATCATGAGAATATACAAAAAGAGAAGGAAAGATGAAGAAATAATAGAATAAGGAGAACTCGAGTAACTCACACGCTATACTTAGGATCTTGTCATCCTAAGTATAGCCACAAATCAAAAATGAGATGAAACTAGAGTGAATGATGCAAATCATGTGACATAAAGGAACAAAAAGAAAATCTCTACAAGTGGAGTGAGAATGTACAAATATCAAAAAAGGTTTTCGGCATACCTTCTTGCGAGAACGAGTGACAAAGAATATACAGGTGTGTCAGTGTCAGACTCATCCTCAGAGGAGTAGTAAGAGGTGTGAGAATGCTCCAACAAGAGTTGACACATTGCAACTTTCTCAAATATGGTATAAGAATTACCGAATTGATCTCACTCGTGTATATCACCTCGTTCAGGCCCGACGAGAGTCCTTAGAAAGTTCCTTCTTTAGACTACCAAGTGTGACTTTTTAGTCGATTTCCTATAACTAAAGCCCATATATGAGGAGGTGAATGACGCGCCTGACGGATTTGGGGAAACACCTCGAGGAACCAATATGTGTCTTCCTCTCTCACTAGATAACCGACTAGTAGACGACTTCTTTCTTTGGGATGGTCGGTGGAAAACTGATCTTTTTAATAGGTTTAGGTCTCGAGGAAGGTGTATACTTGGGAATCCTAGACTCCTCATCAGATGAGTCAGGTTGTTCATCAAGGGTCCGCATGTGACTCAGATCTCAGATAGTATGTGAAGAAATATTCTTAGTTGGCTTGGATTTATCAGCTCAAGTTTCACAGTAATTATCAAGGAAATTCTAAATGTTGCGTCCATTTCAGCTGTAGTAATTTTTGTGTGAGTTGGGCTCTTTCACCTTGATTATTGTTTCCTTGAGTCCGGGTCTTCGGGATGGTGTGTATGAGTAGCTAGTTTGGTCATTGTGGTGTAGGCTAGAGAATGTGATCACTGAAATGATCAAGACAATTAGCAAAATTTGTATCTGATTCATGAGAAGCTTCTCTGCTTGAGTCCTCTTTAGAATCTCCCACTTTGGTGGAGGAATCAGTGGGTGGTGAGATATCCATGGTGCGAGGTTTGGCGATCAGCTCAATAGTCAGATCTGCATGTGTCCTTCCTAGGGTCATGTCGTGAAGGGGCAATCTCCTTGGAAGAAGTCTGAGATAATAGAGTGGAGGGGTAAGACTCATAGATCTCTCAACACTCCTGATTTCCAATAACTTGGTGGTTGTCTCAAAGCAAGGTGTATCATCAGAAGATGTGCATGATCGACTACATCCTTTACTGAGAACTCAATAATCGAGTCTCGCAATCAATAATCACCTTACCTGAGGTTAAGAATGACTAACCAATAAAAATTAGAGATTGGACAAACTCTCTTAGGGGCTCCACATCAAGGACGGTAAAGTCTGTGCGGAGCGTGATACCTTGGAAAGTCAAGATGATCGAAATATCTCCTTTGGCCTTGTAATGGATTGATCAGCAAGTTGAACGATTGCCTTTGATTTCAAAGTATCTTGAGTTTAAGCTCAATAAAATACATAGGCTAGGAGAATAATTTATCGATGAGCCATCATCGATACGGGCGTGGGTGAATGGGGTGCCTTCAATTTCACATTCTACTCTAGGAAACCGTTTCACTTTGCGACTCTATGTATCTGTTCTCAACACCAAGGAAGTGGCCATAGACATAATGTGTCTCTCGGTTCTAGTTCTTTTCTTACCTGTCCTTTTGGGATGTGCAATGTTTCAAGACAAATCATTGAGGTCAAGCATGTGTCTACGACCATTATCAACTGAAGCTCTATGACTATGTACTTGAATATCTCTCCCATTTGATAAAAATCGATTTTTTTATTTTTTATTTCTTATTTTTCAATTTTTTTGGTAATTTTGAGTTTCTCATTTTTTATGTTTATAGGAGGTGGAGGGTTAGTGGGGATTTGACATACACGATTGATTGGAGGGTGTAGGGTTAGTAAAAGAGGAAAATAGAAGACTCATTTTGGACGGCAAATTGTGTCTGGTTTCTTGGTTGTTCTTTAGGTTTCCAACATTGGATCTGCTAGATTTATTCTACAATTCAATCCCTTGGCTAGAAAGTAGAAACAAAAGATATTACCATTCGATGATTTTTCTAAGCCTGTTATAGATCTCTTAATAAACCTCGAAAGCTCATCCTTGACAGAGATCTCATGGCAAGACATGGAAGGTGAATGTTATGTTGTAAATGTCTACTGAAATATATACCATGATGATGATATGCAGTTCTGATCTGAGTATGAATCATTAAGTGGTAAAAACCATGAAACTGCTGAAGAGTGGATTCTCATGCTTGTCACAGTTCTGTTCTGAGTATGAATCATTAAATTGGTAAAAACCATGAAACTGCTGAAAGAGTGGATTCTCAGGATTGTCATATTGTGACTCTAGTATGCAATTCTAGGCAGAGCATGCATCATCCCTATGGCAATTGCTACTTGTCTCATATATATGATTATTTTACGATACTTGATGGCTTGCAACAATTGCTCGCTCATAAGGTTGGTTCTATGAAAAAAATGGACGAATAGGGTTGTCATATATGTTAGACCAAGGGGAAGAGGATGGCTTACATTTGGGTCCTCATCCGCTTGGCACGTGGACCGCTTGAGAAAATTACAATCATACACCCACATGCTTGGAATTTTATAGAGGACCCATTATGGGTTATTTTATTGCAGATAAGACCCATGTGTAGCTTTTAAATTAGTTTTAATTAGCTTTTAATCAGGTTTTTATTGTATTTAGGCCCCTAGATTAATTGATTAATATCTTGAGCCACAAAGCTTTAATTGACATGATGGTAGTCTCATTTGAAAGCTACTTTGATGCTATTCCTAGTTATATTGTTCAACATCTGATCTGGTATACTTGTTATCACTTAATTATCAATGAAGATTCTTGATTGTATGCCTTGTTTCTAATTTTAAATTGACCTTTTGTATGAGATTAATTTCTATTCTTGAGTTTAGTATTATTAATTGATTTCAGGAGTTAAGTAGTCTTGCTTGTACATTTCATTTTATTCATTTTGTAGCATGTTTCTTGCATAAATAATTTGCCAAAAATTTCATGCATTCACCAAGTTAATAATCAGTTGAATCAATTATTTTACACTTGATCCACTAACTAGGCCCATTTGCTTGAGTCAACCTTGAAACTTGCCCAAGGTAAATAAACAAGCAATAACCACAACTCTTCACGTGGATACTTGCACACTTGTTTTTGATTACATCACTGGTTGTCCAACTACAACAATCATTTCACATATTTAGCTAAGACAAATAACGATTTATCACTAAGAAATCGCAAAGACTCAACAAAAATGGTTAATTATAGAAAATAAGAAATATGCATGGCATTTGGTGCTTGAAGCAAGCATCTTGAAAATTGAATACAACCTGAGCCAACTTTCATCCAATTCAACATGAGAGTTGTCATAATTTTAACAGTCTTAGATTTGTTGTAATTGACATGTTCTGGATGGAGGGCATAGGAGTCTTTGTTTCTGACGAAATTTGAATGACATGTTAGAGGGATATAGTTATGAGAATCCATGGAAGCATTTTTTTAAAAAGAAGTGGAAAAAATTTAGAATGGAGTATGTAAGTTACCTACTCTATGAGTAGGATCCCTCCCCCCTCTCTCTATATATGACTGATCCTATGAGATGTGATTTTATGAGATGGGATTTTTGTGAGATGGTGAGATGAGAAATTCTGGACCACAAGCATAATCATTAGATTCAAATGAGACCTCTGCCTCGCCGCTCCACCTCACGTCGTGTGTCAACAGAGGTGGAGATGGTTGCCTGCACATCAAAAACGGCTACCTCGAACCATGTGTTGTCGACTCGCATGCATCCTACTATGACCCGCCGCTCATAGCCGCACCCGTACAGATCCGCTTCCCGCAGCCACATGCAGCCCTAGTAGCTGCGCCTCCTCGATACCAAGCTCACCACCCTCAACTGTTGAGAACTCACCTCCTTGACGCTGTCGCCGCCACGTCCTCTGGCCGCCATCACCCGCTTCGCCTCGCCAACGAGCTATACAACCGGAGCACTACACCTGCAGCACCTCACCACGACTTGTGCGCCTTCATTCTACAGAGCCCCGGAGCGCCAGAGTCGCTCTTCCAGCCATCCTCTGAGCTTCCATAGTAGTTTGCCTTCCTTAGAGCAACCCCGTGCGCCTACACCGCCCGCTGGCAGTGTCTCTGCACCTACTCCGTCCTCCAACCTCTATGTTATTCCCATCTCATGTGGGGGATACTTGAGGTCGAGGGTAAATTACAGGTTACCCCCCAGTTCTAACGGTTCACAGAAAGTGACCTTCCTTAGAGCAACCACGTGCGGTGCACATGAATCATTGGTAAAATTGCAGATACGCTCTTGCATTTCTAGAAAATCACATGCACGCCCCCGCTCTTGGAGGTCCCATGCCGATCACGTGCTTCACTGGATTAATTACGCTCGTGCCCCTGGAATAGCCAGTAATTAAAGAAGGACATTTGTGCGCCATTTTTATTTTCACTTTTATTTCCTATTTTACATCTATACCCTTGTGTTTATGCATTACATTGAACATTCATTTAGCATGTTTTTGTCATTTTAAAAACTTATCATTGTAGAACAACATGTGCTCTATCATTGTGGATGTTGAATTTATTTTTATGAGATGTGTATTATTTTATATATACCTATTTTTTGGAAAGTGGCATATTTTACACATTTTGTGCTCTGAATTTCATATTTAATTATTCGATGCTCTAAAAGATCCCAAAAATTTACATTAGGTAGATTTTAGACGTTTTATAGTGTGTCCAAATTTCATGTCATTTGTATGCATATTGAGGTCTTAATAAATAAAATGACGATTCTAGTTATTGATTTTTAGTTAATTCCTCACTTTACCGCTCATATAGACCTATCTAGGATAATTTACTTTCTGGAAAATATTGATGTTTGGTATTCATTAAAATTAATTAACTCAAAATCACCTCGTCTGTATTATTTTATTCATATTTAATTCATTTTTCATCCAAAAATTCCAAAAAAAATTGTAGAAATCTTGTTTTATCGTATTTCATATTATGACCAAGTTTCATAATTCTGGGACAATATTTGAATGAAAAATTTTATTTTAGTCCTCGAACTTTGCCAAAATTGCATTTCTCTCATTTATTGCTTTTTAAAGATATAAAAAATGTCTCTTTGAAAACATATCATCTAGATCGACTAAAAACCAACCTAAGGAAACAATGGCCTCACTGAGTTCGACCTTGGGCTTGCCCAAGTAAAAAAAATAGACCGCTCGCTTTAATTAGAGATATAATTAAATTACAGTTTTTGATCAATCCGATTTTTCCTGACCGCGACGAACGGACAAGCTAAGGGTAGATTCACGGTACATTAGGTACTGATTACCAAGATCATTTTTTACCGTAGTCTGAATCATCACGATTGACCCAATCCTCCTTGCACAAGACATTTATATATAATTCCCAACTTCATCCACAACATTTCCTGAAACTCCCCTCTTAGCGCTTACAGTCAGAATACCAACAAATGTGGCCTACATCAACCAATACACGAGTGTTAAGTGAATAAGCAAAACACAAGACCACTATCCACGACTACTTGACCCACACTCAAAGAACTGGGCTAAAGGCACACAAGTACTGAGCCTGAACACCATGTGGTGACCTCGATATGCCAAGCAACATGTCTTCCAACTATCACAGCTACATTGTAGCAGTTGGATCACGGTAATCTAAGCTTCTACCTGAGGCCCCAAGGGTGCATCTCTCTTCCTTGGTGGCAACTACTCCACTACCCAATTACCATGAAATGTCCCGACACTTGAAATAGTAATCACTACAATGTAGTCCAATGAATCCATAGAAGCGACCCAAAAAAAGGTATTCGAATATTTGGCATAATCATGTAAATATCACAAAGGAACTACTCCAGATCCATATGAGTAACTGCAGTGCGTATATTTTCCCACTGCATTTATTTGAAATTTAGCACTATGTGAGAGTAGAAACATGGTTGTACTTTACAGTGCCATATACACAAGCTACTGAATTTTTTCAGATCTTATCGATAATCAAATTTTGGTAGAAAGTTACCCCAACATGTTAACTTGTATCAAGTTAAAGTACACAAGGTTTTGGAGTAAAGGCATGTCATTTAGTAGATCATCTTCAAAGAGATTTGGCTTCCAAAATACAGAGGAACAAAGAAAGAGGAACAAAAAAAGAATATAATGGGATGAACATATGAACCACTGGAATAAGTAAGATTATTTTATACTTCAGTAAAAGATGACCACTTTTTTATAAGAAAAAAGTCTCTTGCACTAAGATGATTATCCCAATATAATGCAACCGTGTAATCATGCAACATGTGTACAAGCATAGTCCATGAATAAAATCAGTTGCTTTTCATCATTATATATATTTTCGTAGATTATTGCAAATCCCCTTTCTTATGGTTAAGCAAATCAATAAACTATTGATGCACATCGATGTTATCAGAATTGACCGGTACAAATATGAACGGGAGACAATTCGTCGATATTTTAGGTAGTATTTCTAAGGGATCGACACATACATCAATGATGCGAACAATTCACTTAGGAAGACGTCCCGATCGCACCTATCCAACGCGTCGACAAATCATCCCACCTTGTTGGATTAAAAATCTATGTTGATGGAGAGCTTGCTATTGTCGTATTCGAAGACAACGTTGACAAAAGATGATTTCACCAGGTTTCTCTCTCTCATCGTTTCTTCCCTTCTCTTTCTCTCATGCGGAAGAGGAAGTGTTTTGACCTATTAAGGTTTGACAGCATGAGTGTAGTATTTTATAGCATTTGTTGGGTGATTTAATAGGAATTTATAAGGATAATAAAATCAATGTCTAACTAATTTATTAATTGGTTGTATATTAACAGGTAAGTTGGTTTTCAAAACTAATTATCACCAAAATTATCTTTTTATTATTTATACTTTTTTTAAAAAAATATAGTTTGTTACAATATATATATATATGACACCCCCTATACTTAGGTCATGATATGTCCTCAGAGCACAGAGACAAAGGATAACATGACTCATACTAACAACAAAACGGTGAAGAGAATGAGAGCATAGAAGTCGATCACCCCTCTATATGTAGGATCTAATAAGTCTAAGTATATAAGAGGACAAAAATGAGGTGATTAAGGAAAAGAAAAGGGAAAAATAAAGAATGGATGAGCTAATGTATAGAGGATATCGACCCCCTATACTTAGACTCTATTCAACCTAAGTATGAAATAGAGAGACGAGACTGGGGAACGAATGGGATCATGAGAATATACAAAAAGAGAAGGAAAAGTGAAGAAAATAATAGAATAAGGAGAACTCGAGTAACTCACCCGCTATACTTAGGATCTTGTCATCCTAAGTATAGCCACAAATCAAAATGAGATGAAACTAGAGTGAATGATGCAAATCATGTGACATAAAGGAACAAAAAGAAAATCTCTACAAGATGGAGTGAGAATGTACAAATATCAAAAAAGGTTTTCGGCATACCTTCTTGCGAGAACGAGTGACAAAGAATATACAGGTGTGTCAGTGTCAGACTCATCCTCAGAGGAGTAGTAAGAGGTGTGAGAATGCTCCAACAAGAGTTGACACATTGCAACTTTCTCAAATATGGTATAAGAATAACCGAATTGATCTCACTCGTGTATATCACCTCGTTCAGGCCCGACGAGGAGTCCTTAGAAAGTTCCTTCTTTAGACTACCAAGTGTGACTTTTTAGTCGATTTCCTATAACTTAAAGCCCATATATGAGGAGGTGAATGACGCGCCTTGACGGATTTGGGGAAACACCTCGAGGAACCAATATGTGTCTTCCTCTCTCACTAGATAACCGACTAGTAGACGACTTCTTTCTTTGGGATGGTCGGTGGAAAACTGATCTTTTTAATAGGTTTAGGTCTCGAGGAAGGTGTATACTTGGGAATCCTAGACTCCTCATCAGATGAGTCAGGTTGTTCATCAAGGGTCCGCATGTGACTCAGATCTCAGATAGTATGTGAAGAAATATTCTTAGTTGGCTTGGGATTTATCAGCTCAAGTTTCACAGTAATTATCAAGGAAATTCTAAATGTTTGCGTCCATTTCAGCTGTAGTAATTTTTGTGTGAGTTGGGCTCTTTCACCTTGATTATTGTTTCCTTGAGTCCGGGTCTTCGGGATGGTGTGTATGAGTAGCTAGTTGGTCATTGTGGTGTAGGCTAGAGAATGTGATCACTGAAATGATCAAGACAATTAGCAAAATTTGTATCTGATTCATGAGAAGCTTCTCTGCTTGAGTCCTCTTTAGAATCTCCCACTTTGGTGGAGGAATCAGTGGGTGGTGAGATATCCATGGTGCGAGGTTTGGCGATCAGCTCAATAGTCAGATCTGCATGTGTCCTTCCTAGGGTCATGTCGTGAAGGGGCAATCTCCTTGGAAGAAGTCTGAGATAATAGAGTGGAGGGGTAAGACTCATAGATCTCTCAACACTCCTGATTTCCAATAACTTGGTGGGTTGTCTCAAAGCAAGGTGTATCATCAGAAGATGTGCATGATCGACGTACATCCTTTACTGAGAACTCAATAATCGAGTCTCGCAATCAATAATCACCTTACCTGAGGTTAAGAATGACTAACCAATAAAAATTAGAGATTGGACAAACTCTCTTAGGGGCTCCACATCAAGGACGGTAAAGTCTGTGCGGAGCGTGATACCTTGGAAAGTCAAGATGATCGAAATATCTCCTTTGGCCTTGTAATGGATTGATCAGCAAGTTGAACGATTGCCTTTGATTTTCAAAGTATCTTGAGTTTAAGCTCATTAAATACATAGGCTAGGAGAATATTTATCGATGAGCCATCATCGATACGGGCGTGGGTGAATGGGGTGCCTTCAATTTCACATTCTACTCTAGGAAACCGTTTCACTTTGCGACTCTATGTATCTGTTCTCAACACCAAGGAAGTGGCCATAGACATAATGTGTCTCTCGGTTCTAGTTCTTTTCTTACCTGTCCTTTGGGATGTGCAATGTTTCAAGACAAATCATTTGAGGTCAAGCATGTGTTCTACGACCATTATCAACTGAAGCTCTATGACTATGTACTTGAATATCTCTCCCATTTGATAAAAATCGATTTTTTTATTTTTTATTTCTTATTTTTCAATTTTTTTGGTAATTTTGAGTTTCTCATTTTTTATGTTTATAGGAGGTGGAGGGTTAGTGGGGGATTTGACATACACGATTGATTGGAGGGTGTAGGGTTAGTAAAAGAGGAAAATAGAAGACTCATTTTGGACGGCAAATTGTGTCTGGTTTCTTGGTTGTTCTTTAGGTTTCCAACATTGGATCTGCTAGATTTATTCTACAATTCAATCCCTTGGCTAGAAAGTAGAAACAAAAGATATTACCATTTCGATGATTTTTCTAAGCCTGTTATAGATCTCTTAATAAACCTCGAAAGCTCATCCTTGACAGAGATCTCATGGCAAGACATGGAAGGTGAATGTTATGTTGTAAATGTCTACTGAAATATATACCATGATGATGATATGCAGTTCTGATCTGAGTATGAATCATTAAAGTGGTAAAAACCATGAAACTGCTGAAGAGTGGATTCTCATGCTTGTCACAGTTCTGTTCTGAGTATGAATCATTAAATTGGTAAAAACCATGAAACTGCTGAAAGAGTGGATTCTCATGATTGTCATATTGTGACTCTAGTATGCAATTCTAGGCAGAGCATGCATCATCCCTATGGCAATTGCTACTTGTCTCATATATATGATTATTTTACGATACTTGATGGCTTGCAACAATTGCTCGCTCATAAGGTTGGTTCTATGAAAAAAATGGACGAATAGGGTTGTCATATATGTTAGACCAAGGGGAAGAGGATGGCTTACATTTGGGTCCTCATCCGCTTGGCACGTGGACCGCTTGAGAAAATTACAATCATACACCCACATGCTTGGAATTTTATAGAGGACCCATTATGGGTTATTTTATTGCAGATAAGACCCATGTGTAGCTTTTAAATTAGTTTTAATTAGCTTTTAATCAGGTTTTTATTGTATTTAGGCCCCTAGATTAATTGATTAATATCTTGAGCCACAAAGCTTTAATTGACATGATGGTAGTCTCATTTGAAAGCTACTTTGATGCTATTCCTAGTTATATTGTTCAACATCTGATCTGGTATACTTGTTATCACTTAATTATCAATGAAGATTCTTGATTGTATGCCTTGTTTCTAATTTTAAATTGACCTTTTGTATGAGATTAATTTCTATTCTTGAGTTTAGTATTATTAATTGATTTCAGGAGTTAAGTAGTCTTGCTTGTACATTTCATTTTATTCATTTTGTAGCATGTTTCTTGCATAAATAATTTGCCAAAAATTTCATGCATTCACCAAGTTAATAATCAGTTGAATCAATTATTTTACACTTGATCCACTAACTAGGCCCATTTGCTTGAGTCAACCTTGAAACTTGCCCAAGGTAAATAAACAAGCAATAACCACAACTCTTCACGTGGATACTTGCACACTTGTTTTTGATTACATCACTGGTTGTCCAACTACAACAATCATTTCACATATTTAGCTAAGACAAATAACGATTTATCACTAAGAAATCGCAAAGACTCAACAAAAATGGTTAATTATAGAAAATAAGAAATATGCATGGCATTTGGTGCTTGAAGCAAGCATCTTGAAAATTGAATACAACCTGAGCCAACTTTCATCCAATTCAACATGAGAGTTGTCATAATTTTAACAGTCTTAGATTTGTTGTAATTGACATGTTCTGGATGGAGGGCATAGGAGTCTTTGTTTCTGACGAAATTTGAATGACATGTTAGAGGGATATAGTTATGAGAATCCATGGAAGCATTTTTTTAAAAAGAAGTGGAAAAAATTTAGAATGGAGTATGTAAGTTACCTACTCTATGAGTAGGATCCCTCCCCCCTCTCTCTATATATGACTGATCCTATGAGATGTGATTTTATGAGATGGGATTTTTGTGAGATGGTGAGATGAGAAATTCTGGACCACAAGCATAATCATTAGATTCAAATGAGACCTCTGCCTCGCCGCTCCACCTCACGTCGTGTGTCAACAGAGGTGGAGATGGTTGCCTGCACATCAAAAACGGCTACCTCGAACCATGTGTTGTCGACTCGCATGCATCCTACTATGACCCGCCGCTCATAGCCGCACCCGTACAGATCCGCTTCCCGCAGCCACATGCAGCCCTGGTAGCTGCGCCTCCTCGATACCAAGCTCACCACCCTCAACTGTTGAGAACTCACCTCCTTGACGCTGTCGCCGCCACGTCCTCTGGCCGCCATCACCCGCTTCGCCTCGCCAACGAGCTATACAACCGGAGCACTACACCTGTAGCACCTCACCACGACTTGTGCGCCTTCATTCTACAGAGCCCCGGAGCGCCAGAGTCGCTCTTCCAGCCATCCTCTGAGCTTCCATAGTAGTTTGCCTTCCTTAGAGCAACCCCGTGCGCCTACACCGCCCGCTGGCAGTGTCTCTGCACCTACTCCGTCCTCCAACCTCTATGTTATTCCCATCTCATGTGGGGGATACTTGAGGTCGAGGGTAAATTACAGGTTACCCCCCAGTTCTAACGGTTCACAGAAAGTGGCCTTCCTTAGAGCAACCACGTGCGGTGCACATGAATCATTGGTAAAATTGCAGATACGCTCTTGCATTTCTAGAAAATCACATGCACGCCCCCGCTCTTGGAGGTCCCATACCGATCACGTGCTTCACTGGATTAATTACGCTCGTGCCCCTGGAATAGCCAGTAATTAAAGAAGGACATTTGTGCGCCATTTTTATTTTCACTTTTATTTCCTATTTTACATCTATACCCTTGTGTTTATGCATTACATTGAACATTCATTTAGCATGTTTTTGTCATTTTAAAAACTTATCATTGTAGAACAACATGTGCTCTATCATTGTGGATGTTGAATTTATTTTTATGAGATGTGTATTATTTTATATATACCTATTTTTTGGAAAGTGGCATATTTTACACATTTTGTGCTCTGAATTTCATATTTAATTATTCGATGCTCTAAAAGATCCCAAAAATTTACATTAGGTAGATTTTAGACGTTTTATAGTGTGTCCAAATTTCATGTCATTTGTATGCATATTGAGGTCTTAATAAATAAAATGACGATTCTAGTTATTGATTTTTAGTTAATTCCTCACTTTACCGCTCATATAGACCTATCTAGGATAATTTACTTTCTGGAAAATATTGATGTTTGGTATTCATTAAAATTAATTAACTCAAAATCACCTCGTCTGTATTATTTTATTCATATTTAATTCATTTTTCATCCAAAAATTCCAAAAAAAATTGTAGAAATCTTGTTTTATCGTATTTCATATTATGACCAAGTTTCATAATTCTGGGACAATATTTGAATGAAAAATTTTATTTTAGTCCTCGAACTTTGCCAAAATTGCATTTCTCTCATTTATTGCTTTTTAAAGATATAAAAAATGTCTCTTTGAAAACATATCATCTAGATCGACTAAAAACCAACCTAAGGAAACAATGGCCTCACTGAGTTCGACCTTGGGCTTGCCCAAGTAAAAAAATAGACCGCTCGCTTTAATTAGAGATATAATTAAATTACAGTTTTTGATCAATCCGATTTTTCCTGACCGCGACGAACGGACAAGCTAAGGGTAGATTCACGGTACATTAGGTACTGATTACCAAGATCATTTTTTACCGTAGTCTGAATCATCACGATTGACCCAATCCTCCTTGCACAAGACATTTATATATAATTCCCAACTTCATCCACAACATTTCCTGAAACTCCCCTCTTAGCGCTTACAGTCAGAATACCAACAAATGTGGCCTACATCAACCAATACACGAGTGTTAAGTGAACAAGCAAAACACAAGACCACTATCCACGACTACTTGACCCACACTCAAAGAACTGGGCTAAAGGCACACAAGTACTGAGCCTGAACACCATGTGGTGACCTCGATATGCCAAGCAACATGTCTTCCAACTATCACAGCTACATTGTAGCAGTTGGATCACGGTAATCTAAGCTTCTACCTGAGGCCCCAAGGGTGCATCTCTCTTCCTTGGTGGCAACTACTCCACTACCCAATTACCATGAAATGTCCCGACACTTGAAATAGTAATCACTACAATGTAGTCCAATGAATCCATAGAAGCGACCCAAAAAAAGGTATTCGAATATTTGGCATAATCATGTAAATATCACAAAGGAACTACTCCAGATCCATATGAGTAACTGCAGTGCGTATATTTTCCCACTGCATTTATTTGAAATTTAGCACTATGTGAGAGTAGAAACATGGTTGTACTTTACAGTGCCATATACACAAGCTACTGAATTTTTTCAGATCTTATCGATAATCAAATTTTGGTAGAAAGTTACCCCAACATGTTAACTTGTATCAAGTTAAAGTACACAAGGTTTTGGAGCAAAGGCATGTCATTTAGTAGATCATCTTCAAAGAGATTTGGCTTCCAAAATACAGAGGAACAAAGAAAGAGGAACAAAAAAAGAATATAATGGGATGAACATATGAACCACTGGAATAAGTAAGATTATTTTATACTTCAGTAAAAGATGACCACTTTTTTATAAGAAAAAAGTCTCTTGCACTAAGATGATTATCCCAATATAATGCAACCGTGTAATCATGCAACATGTGTACAAGCATAGTCCATGAATAAAATCAGTTGCTTTTCATCATTATATATATTTTCGTAGATTATTGCAAATCCCCTTTCTTATGGTTAAGCAAATCAATAAACTATTGATGCACATCGATGTTATCAGAATTGACCGGTACAAATATGAACGGGAGACAATTCGTCGATATTTTAGGTAGTATTTCTAAGGGATCGACACATACATCAATGATGCGAACAATTCACTTAGGAAGACGTCCCGATCGCACCTATCCAACGCGTCGACAAATCATCCCACCTTGTTGGATTAAAAATCTATGTTGATGGAGAGCTTGCTATTGTCGTATTCGAAGACAACGTTGACAAAAGATGATTTCACCAGGTTTCTCTCTCTCATCGTTTCTTCCCTTCTCTTTCTCTCATGCGGAAGAGGAAGTGTTTTGACCTATTAAGGTTTGACAGCATGAGTGTAGTATTTTATAGCATTTGTTGGGTGATTTAATAGGAATTTATAAGGATAATAAAATCAATGTCTAACTAATTTATTAATTGGTTGTATATTAACAGGTAAGTTGGTTTTCAAAACTAATTATCACCAAAATTATCTTTTTATTATTTATACTTTTTTTAAAAAAATATAGTTTGTTACAATATATATATATATATGACACCCCCTATACTTAGGTCATGATATGTCCTCAGAGCACAGAGACAAAGGATAACATGACTCATACTAACAACAAAACGGTGAAGAGAATGAGAGCATAGAAGTCGATCACCCCTCTATATGTAGGATCTAATAAGTCTAAGTATATAAGAGGACAAAAATGAGGTGATTAAGGAAAAGAAAAGGGAAAAATAAAGAATGGATGAGCTAATGTATAGAGGATATCGACCCCCTATACTTAGACTCTATTCAACCTAAGTATGAAATAGAGAGACGAGACTGGGGAACGAATGGGATCATGAGAATATACAAAAAGAGAAGGAAAAGTGAAGAAAATAATAGAATAAGGAGAACTCGAGTAACTCACCCGCTATACTTAGGATCTTGTCATCCTAAGTATAGCCACAAATCAAAATGAGATGAAACTAGAGTGAATGATGCAAATCATGTGACATAAAGGAACAAAAAGAAAATCTCTACAAGATGGAGTGAGAATGTACAAATATCAAAAAAGGTTTTCGGCATACCTTCTTGCGAGAACGAGTGACAAAGAATATACAGGTGTGTCAGTGTCAGACTCATCCTCAGAGGAGTAGTAAGAGGTGTGAGAATGCTCCAACAAGAGTTGACACATTGCAACTTTCTCAAATATGGTATAAGAATAACCGAATTGATCTCACTCGTGTATATCACCTCGTTCAGGCCCGACGAGGAGTCCTTAGAAAGTTCCTTCTTTAGACTACCAAATGTGACTTTTTAGTCGATTTCCTATAACTTAAAGCCCATATATGAGGAGGTGAATGACGCGCCTTGACGGATTTGGGGAAACACCTCGAGGAACCAATATGTGTCTTCCTCTCTCACTAGATAACCGACTAGTAGACGACTTCTTTCTTTGGGATGGTCGGTGGAAAACTGATCTTTTTAATAGGTTTAGGTCTCGAGGAAGGTGTATACTTGGGAATCCTAGACTCCTCATCAGATGAGTCAGGTTGTTCATCAAGGGTCCGCATGTGACTCAGATCTCAGATAGTATGTGAAGAAATATTCTTAGTTGGCTTGGGATTTATCAGCTCAAGTTTCACAGTAATTATCAAGGAAATTCTAAATGTTTGCGTCCATTTCAGCTGTAGTAATTTTTGTGTGAGTTGGGCTCTTTCACCTTGATTATTGTTTCCTTGAGTCCGGGTCTTCGGGATGGTGTGTATGAGTAGCTAGTTGGTCATTGTGGTGTAGGCTAGAGAATGTGATCACTGAAATGATCAAGACAATTAGCAAAATTTGTATCTGATTCATGAGAAGCTTCTCTGCTTGAGTCCTCTTTAGAATCTCCCACTTTGGTGGAGGAATCAGTGGGTGGTGAGATATCCATGGTGCGAGGTTTGGCGATCAGCTCAATAGTCAGATCTGCATGTGTCCTTCCTAGGGTCATGTCGTGAAGGGGCAATCTCCTTGGAAGAAGTCTGAGATAATAGAGTGGAGGGGTAAGACTCATAGATCTCTCAACACTCCTGATTTCCAATAACTTGGTGGGTTGTCTCAAAGCAAGGTGTATCATCAGAAGATGTGCATGATCGACGTACATCCTTTACTGAGAACTCAATAATCGAGTCTCGCAATCAATAATCACCTTACCTGAGGTTAAGAATGACTAACCAATAAAAATTAGAGATTGGACAAACTCTCTTAGGGGCTCCACATCAAGGACGGTAAAGTCTGTGCGGAGCGTGATACCTTGGAAAGTCAAGATGATCGAAATATCTCCTTTGGCCTTGTAATGGATTGATCAGCAAGTTGAACGATTGCCTTTGATTTTCAAAGTATCTTGAGTTTAAGCTCATTAAATACATAGGCTAGGAGAATATTTATCGATGAGCCATCATCGATACGGGCGTGGGTGAATGGGGTGCCTTCAATTTCACATTCTACTCTAGGAAACCGTTTCACTTTGCGACTCTATGTATCTGTTCTCAACACCAAGGAAGTGGCCATAGACATAATGTGTCTCTCGGTTCTAGTTCTTTTCTTACCTGTCCTTTGGGATGTGCAATGTTTCAAGACAAATCATTTGAGGTCAAGCATGTGTTCTACGACCATTATCAACTGAAGCTCTATGACTATGTACTTGAATATCTCTCCCATTTGATAAAAATCGATTTTTTTATTTTTTATTTCTTATTTTTCAATTTTTTTGGTAATTTTGAGTTTCTCATTTTTTATGTTTATAGGAGGTGGAGGGTTAGTGGGGGATTTGACATACACGATTGATTGGAGGGTGTAGGGTTAGTAAAAGAGGAAAATAGAAGACTCATTTTGGACGGCAAATTGTGTCTGGTTTCTTGGTTGTTCTTTAGGTTTCCAACATTGGATCTGCTAGATTTATTCTACAATTCAATCCCTTGGCTAGAAAGTAGAAACAAAAGATATTACCATTTCGATGATTTTTCTAAGCCTGTTATAGATCTCTTAATAAACCTCGAAAGCTCATCCTTGACAGAGATCTCATGGCAAGACATGGAAGGTGAATGTTATGTTGTAAATGTCTACTGAAATATATACCATGATGATGATATGCAGTTCTGATCTGAGTATGAATCATTAAAGTGGTAAAAACCATGAAACTGCTGAAGAGTGGATTCTCATGCTTGTCACAGTTCTGTTCTGAGTATGAATCATTAAATTGGTAAAAACCATGAAACTGCTGAAAGAGTGGATTCTCATGATTGTCATATTGTGACTCTAGTATGCAATTCTAGGCAGAGCATGCATCATCCCTATGGCAATTGCTACTTGTCTCATATATATGATTATTTTACGATACTTGATGGCTTGCAACAATTGCTCGCTCATAAGGTTGGTTCTATGAAAAAAATGGACGAATAGGGTTGTCATATATGTTAGACCAAGGGGAAGAGGATGGCTTACATTTGGGTCCTCATCCGCTTGGCACGTGGACCGCTTGAGAAAATTACAATCATACACCCACATGCTTGGAATTTTATAGAGGACCCATTATGGGTTATTTTATTGCAGATAAGACCCATGTGTAGCTTTTAAATTAGTTTTAATTAGCTTTTAATCAGGTTTTTATTGTATTTAGGCCCCTAGATTAATTGATTAATATCTTGAGCCACAAAGCTTTAATTGACATGATGGTAGTCTCATTTGAAAGCTACTTTGATGCTATTCCTAGTTATATTGTTCAACATCTGATCTGGTATACTTGTTATCACTTAATTATCAATGAAGATTCTTGATTGTATGCCTTGTTTCTAATTTTAAATTGACTATTATTAATTGATTTCAGGAGTTAAGTAGTCTTGCTTGTACATTTCATTTTATTCATTTTGTAGCATGTTTCTTGCATAAATAATTTGCCAAAAATTTCATGCATTCACCAAGTTAATAATCAGTTGAATCAATTATTTTACACTTGATCCACTAACTAGGCCCATTTGCTTGAGTCAACCTTGAAACTTGCCCAAGGTAAATAAACAAGCAATAACCACAACTCTTCACGTGGATACTTGCACACTTGTTTTTGATTACATCACTGGTTGTCCAACTACAACAATCATTTCACATATTTAGCTAAGACAAATAACGATTTATCACTAAGAAATCGCAAAGACTCAACAAAAATGGTTAATTATAGAAAATAAGAAATATGCATGGCATTTGGTGCTTGAAGCAAGCATCTTGAAAATTGAATACAACCTGAGCCAACTTTCATCCAATTCAACATGAGAGTTGTCATAATTTTAACAGTCTTAGATTTGTTGTAATTGACATGTTCTGGATGGAGGGCATAGGAGTCTCTGTTTCTGACGAAATTTGAATGACATGTTAGAGGGATATAGTTATGAGAATCCATGGAAGCATTTTTTTAAAAAGAAGTGGAAAAAATTTAGAATGGAGTATGTAAGTTACCTACTCTATGAGTAGGATCCCTCCCCCCTCTCTCTATATATGACTGATCCTGTGAGATGTGATTTTATGAGATGGTGAGATGAGAAATTCTGGACCACTAATTTCATCAAGGAGAGAGAAAATCGGGAGAGAGAAGACAGAATCTAGTAGTTCAGAATTTCCCATCTCACCATCTCACAAAAATCCCATCTCACGGGATCGACCCTCTCTCTCTTCTCCCTCCCCCCATCCTGTGACAACAAAAAACTATAAGAGCATGAGAGCAGTGATTCTTTACCACTAGATTATGTCTTCTTTCTTCTGGTTAAATCTAGTGGTCCAGAATCACTGCTATCATGCTCTCACATGTATTAGCTCTCATAGGATCATCCCTCATATATATATATATATATATATGGTTTATATGGGGTTGCCCCCTCAAAGCAGCCAGCATGGCTGTCCCCGCCCCGATTTTTGTCAAATTTTTTTATTTTTTTTGAAAAATATCACATGTATATTTATACTCGGAATACCAACCAATGTGTCCTACACCGACCAGTACATGGGTGTTAACTCTAAGTGAACAAGCAAAATATTAGACCACCAACCACAACTACTTGGCCCACACTTAAAGCACTGGCTAAAGGCATGCAAGTATTGAGGCTGAATACCGTGTGGTGACCTCAGTGTGCTAGGAAACATGTCCACCTCCAACCGTCGTAACTACACAGTAGCGGTTGGCATCCAGCTATCTGGGCTTCTACCTGGGGCCCCAATGGTACATGCCCCTACCTTGACAGTAACTACTTCACCACCCAATTACCATGAAATCTCCCTACACTTGAAATGATAATCACCACAATATAATCCAATGAATCCATGGCAGCGACCCAAAAAGAGATTCGAATATTTGGCATAATAATGTAAATATCATGAAGGAACTACTCCGGATCAAGTAAAATAAATATTTTTACATATTAAATTAATTGATTACATTTATGCGATTTTGATTGATCATTGGATCTCCATGCTGCATCAAAAATGTCGAATTACTTAAGGGATTCTGCGGTTCTTCAAGGAGCTACAAGTAGAAGATTCTATTGCATGCAACTAGTCACATCGTTTCTTTACTTTTGCATTCATAAAGCAATGGGGATAAACAATGGTGGGCATGGTTTGTGGAGAGGCTTCACTTTCATATTTTTCGTGAATCCCAAGGGATCAACTTGTATGTTATTAGTCTGTGCTCCCAATATTCGTCTTGTGATATATCATCAACAAAGATTAATTTCAATCTCCATTTATGAATGGGCTAATTTATCTTCTAATTTATCTTTGTCAAGTTGCAAGTAACTTCAACGATGTTCATAAAAATCAAATGATGAAGAGAATGATCATGAGAACCGACAAGATCTGTTCCCAATCATGTAGAACATGTAAATAGACAAAAGTGAAAGAATGAGATAAAAATGCTCCTTAATGATATGTCTTGCATAATTATCCTAAGGAGCAATGTGTTAAGCATTCGATGGTTGACATCGTTTTGGGTACAATACATCCAATTTTTATGAGAGTTATAATGTAGTGTTAAAAGATGCAAATAGTCATTCAATGATTATTTTAGCTTAAAAACTTTATTGTAAATGCATTCGATATTTCATGAATGACATGGAGATTCACAAAATACATTATGCATAGGTTGGAGCCTTAGATGGACAAGAATTTGCATCATTCCAACAAGAGGTGCTCCTCTTTACTTATAGGCCAACAAGTTACACACTTTAAAGAGTTTATATTTGAAAGGAGGGAAGAAATACTGATAATTGATATTTTCGTACACTTCTCAAATCTGATTTTTTTAAGGAGTTTATATATCGGATGATCGTAGTGGCGTCACTAGGACTTGAATATGAAACTCCATTTCATGGGCATGCCGCATTACACAGCCCTGCGACATCGTCAATACCAAGAAGGAGGTGACAAATCCTAACATTGGCCGCACTGACACTTCCCCATTACCAATGCCTGGAATGGAGGACATCGTCAACACCATGTTTCACGTATTTAACAAATTGATTATGATATTTGATAACGGGCTATCGATGGGGTTGCGCCTCGAGCACACCAACAAAGCTAGGGAAACGAGCAATAAGCAAAATACTTACATAGGAACAAACGTCAATGATGCATTTTTTACACTTGAGATTGATGTGTACGAAGTAAAAACTATTCGTTAAGAAAATCAATATGTTTTATACCGTTGATCTGAAGTTCGAGAAACGCGTGAAGTGCAGTTTAAATGCTCAGATTGATTTCATGCACTAACTGGTTTAATGATTGTGTTCACTACTGATTTCATGCTCTATTTGGAAAATGATTGGAAACTTTGATATGATATTTGGGAACACCCAACTTCAGCAGCAGCAACTACCACAGCCGTTTCTTGAGCAAACGTCTATTAGTTAAGCTGTGCCCTCAGATGCAAGTCGGGTCGGGTTTGGGACCCAATGGTTTTCTTTAAGCAACGACTTCCTTATAAAGTTATAATACCGGGAAAATATTATTTCCCCCATATTCGTGTGAGGTGAATTTGGGAAAAATATTATTTCCCGTATTCGTGTGAGGTGAATTTTCCTCCTCACTCGGCCCCAAAAAAGGGTTATTTGTTTTAGTGCACTTGCCCCAGTCAAGAGCTTGAGAATTCGCCTCGCCTCCCGATGTCGTCTCCGCCTCCCCTTTTCCCCGAGGGCGGAGGGCGCTCGCGGCACCCTCAGGTACTCGTCTCAGTCCCGCACCATCCTTTCCTTCCATCCGATCCCCACTATTATAACAACGACCTCTCTCGCGTTCCGGTTCGTTCAGGTCTCGCTGAGAGGCGCCAGCGCGAGGGAGATCTCGAGGGATGCCCTCCTCCATAAGGTCTCCAAAGAGAGGGAGGTCCGCAGCTACGCCCGTCGGGCCGCCGCCGCAGCGCTTTTCATTCAGGTGATCTCAAGGCGAAGGTCGAGTTACATCGCTTCCAGTCATAGCCTCTACTTTTAAAAAATTTCTAAACAATGAACTTGCATGACGTTGCTGATTTTACGCCCTCGTTTGGAGGGAGGGAGACTCGGCTTGTTTATATCCATATAGATGTTTTTTTGCCTTTTTTCTATGATTTCTTTTTATCAAATGTGGACAAATTTTAAAAGGAGGGAGAATAACATAAATCGCGATGAACAGTCGATGTTGAAGAAAGCATGGAAACACGGAGCTCAGATTCCATGGAAAAAGAGCGGAGAGGAGATAAATGGAGCAAAATGCCATTCTCTATTAATCTTGACGCTCTTCCAGACAAATAAAATATATAACATTATCTAAAAAACTTTTGCCGTTATTCAGAAAAGTTCTAAATAAAATCAATATCCTAATGGACTACTCTAACAAGTGAAGGTAAAACGAACAACCTACCCATATATCAGTGGACCATAAAAACAAAAACGAACTATTTACTTATTTCTTGTTCGCATTGATTCTCCACAACTCTGAAGAATAATTGATCTCCCTGTGAGTTGTCTTTCATAAAAAGATGTATCTACAAATTTTGAATTTGAAAGGGGAAGTTCTTGGCAACATTATCATAATTACCTCGACCATTATCAGGGAAATTCAAAATAAGATCAACTATCCTAATAGAAGAGGACACGAATAGGGAGATCGGATGGAGGCAATGCTCGAGGCAGAAGTGACTAAAGTATGGTGATACAAACACAAAGTTCTTCCATGAAATTGATGGTGATGGTACTAATAGAATAATGCAGGTTGGCTGAGGTGGAGAGGAGCCTCTACTATTCTTCATCATAAGAATTTTCCTTTGAAAATCAACGGAAGGTTTTACAAAGCACCTTTTTTTTGAAGCCAAGAAAAGGGGGAAACACTCGATGGTGCTCACCCCAATATATTAAGAGAGAAAAGAGAGGTTACAAAATAAGAAGCTAAAAACAAAGCACCCCGCGAAGGAGGCAAGCAGCCTCCCGAAGTGGGCGGCCAGCAGCTAAACAGAACGAGAAAACATGCTAGTTACACAAGACACCAGTCAGCCACAAAAGCCCTAGCACGGCAGAAGACGTTCTCCAGGTAAAACCGCTGCCCGGAGAAAAGGGCCTCGTTGCGAGCAAGCCATAACGACCATAAACAAGCCACCGGAGCAAGAAAGCGCATTCTCTCCAACCGCCTGTTTAAAAAGAGGGATTCGCAGAAGGACTCCACGTCACGAGCGAGCATCCAATCCACAAAGGGGTCGTCCCACAGCTCCCGGACCAAGGGGCAAAGAAAAAGTAAATGGTCCAGTGTTTCCACATTAGAATCGCACAAGCCGCAAGTGTTGGAGATCGAGGGGATCAACCTGGAACAGCGATCGCGCGTCAAGAGCCTCCTTCTGCGCAAGAGCCAAATGAAGAAGACGATACGTAAGGGCAAGCCCAGGCCCCAGAAGAATGCACAGTCCCGCACCAAAGAATCCGAACTAGGAGGTGGAGAATCGAGCAAGGATGTGTAAGCCATCCGAGTCGAGAAGAGACCGTCTCTCCAAACCCAGTGATCCAACCCGTCAGAGGGAGATCCCGCAAGAGCAAGAACGTTCAACAAAGCCAGAAAATCCATGAACCTCTGATCGGAGAAGGAGCCTAGAAAGCGAGGAGACCAAGAATCGTCAAGCCAACAGGAAGCGACGGATGCCTCCTTATTTTCCGCTAAAGCGAATAGTCGAGGGAAGCGAAGAGAAAGTGGCTCCCCTCCCAACCAGCAATCATTCCAGAAAGAGAAATCGCGGCCGTCACCGAGCACCGGGTTGAAAGACGATCTGTATTTCACAAAAGCCAACTGAATACCACGCCAAAAAGGAGATCTCCCACCCACAGCCTCCGAAGCTCCCTCAGCAGGCCACGCCCGCCCGTGAAGTACCCTCAAGATGCTAATGAAAAAGCTACCATCTCTTCCCCAGACCCTGGTTGCCCACTTAAGGAAGAAGGCATCGTTTATCAGCCTGAGACTCCTTATCCCCAAACCACCTGCCGACTTCTCCCTGACCACCTCCTCCCAAGCGACCAGGTGAATCCCCCTCCCACCGCTACCAGATTTGCCCCATAAGAACTTCTTGAAGCAAGACTCCAGTCTATTGCCAATCCCCGCAAGCATCCGACGGGTAGATAAAAATTGGACAGGTATGGCGGCAAGGACCGAGCGAAGAAGAACCAATCTACCTCCTTTCGAAAGAAGTGCCGCACGCCAACTAGCCAATCTCGCCTCCACCTTCTCCACCACCGCACTCCAATCCTTGAGTCTAGGCCTCCCGACCACCAACGGAAGGCCCAGGTAGTCCAGCGGCAGGCTGCCCAAAGCAGAGCCCAAAATGTTGGCGAAATCCGAAGCACTCGTCTCCGACTCACCAAAAGCAATAACCTTTGATTTATTTCCGTTTATGCGTAAGCCCGAAAGTTCACTGAAGAGGTCTAAAGTCGCCGACATGGCCGCAACTTCCGACTCGCCCCCTTCGATAAAGCACAAAGTGTCGTCCGCGAATTGAATAAGCGGCACGGAGATGGTCCCCTTAGAAAAACCCTTAGATAGGCCCGCGTCAACCACCCGGTCCACCATTCGAGCCAAGACATCCGACGCAATCACGAAAAGAAGGGGGGGCCAGAGGACAGCCCTGCCGAAGGCCCCGACGCGGCTGAAAGCGCCCCCCCTCCAACCCGCCATTAAGCAGAAGAGAAAAGGTGACCGTCGTAATGCAGCGCCGCATCCACGAGATCCACAAGTCGGGGAATCCTCGCCTCTTGAGGACCGACCATAGAAAGCCCCAATCGATGCTATCATATGCTTTGGCAAAATCGATCTTCCAAAGTACGCCTTGACGCCCCGAGGCTTTCCAATCCGCCACCAGCTCCGACGCAACAACAATACAGTCCGATATTTTCCCGCCTTTGATGAATGCCGCCTGTACGGGCGAGATAAGCGGGTCCAGCACCTTGGAGAGTCTCCTGGCAAGGACTTTAGCGACGATTAAATAAATGGCATTAGAAATGGAGATGGGGCGAAAATCCCCGATGTCCTCCGCCGTCTCCCTTTTAGGAATCAAGAGTAGTAAAGCTCTATTCAGTCTATCAAACCCCGCATTTCCGCCACAGAACTCCACAACCACCTCGAATACTTCCTTGCCCACAAACTCCCAAAAATCCTTGAAGAATGCTACCGAGAATCCATCAGGCCCTGGGGACGCGTCAGGATTAAGATCCCACAGGGCCTCTTTAGTCTCCAACATAGAAACCGACCTAATAAACATGTCACAATCCTCTGCAGAAACAGTGGGAACCCCCAAGCCGAGCCACTTCCAACGCCGAGATTGACGAGTCGACATGGCTTCCCTGAAATGCTCCGAAATGGCTGAACCCATAGCGCACCTACGAGACCTTTTATGCTATATGGATATGAATGTTGGCCTGTGAACCATAAACATATGCAGAGAATGGCAATTACAGAAATAAAAATGCTAAGGTGGATGGTGTAGCTCCGATCAAGGATAAGATGCGAGAAAACCGCTTTAGGTGGTTTGACCATTTGCAAAGGAGGTCAGTTGATGCACCCGTTAGGAGATGCGAGTTTTGGGATGTTGAGTCGGCTAAGAGAGGGTGGGGAAGGTCCAAGAAGTATTGGATAGAGACGATACGAATATATCTTATTTGTTTTGGATTTAAGCCCGAGAATGTCCCAAAATATATGTGAATGGAGGTAAATAATCCATGTAGCCGGCCCTACTTAATGTGGGAAAAGGCTTTGTTTTTGTTGTTGCAGCTTGTTTCTATGTTAACTATTTATATTTGTAACTCTTCTATATTTAGGGGGGGGGACTATTATAGAATTTCCATCTATAGGGCTTTAGGGGTTCCCGATTTATGAAAAATCCAACTCCTTGAATAAAATTCATTCAATTGATTTTCTATTTTTCTCCACTGATCACTTATGGGAAAATATATTTCTCATGCACGCACTTCGTTTATAGTATGCAATGATAGATCCACTGCATTGCATTGTTAGTAATATCTGAGAGAAGATTTATCTTCTATTGTATGTAAAATTGATAGTTTATACAATGCCATTTACGCAACCACGTTCTTTATATATATTTTGTCCAAGTTGATTGCTTTAACAGAGAAGCCAATATCTTGATTTTCTCTTGTCCTTCTTGCAAATTGCAATAATTTACTGTTGAGATATTAGTTATTTTTTGTATTGTTTTCATATTATCTATTTCTTTAGTCTCCTTCTTGTAATTTGCTCAACATGTTCAACTCCTATATAAGAGAACCCTAGGGCCTCTCATTAATGCAGTTCATTCTTTCATCCTACGTGGTCTCGGAGCGGCGCTCCTAGACTGGAGTTTCCGTATCCCACCAAGTCGTAACCCTACCGCGCACCCCCTGACTGCTGCGCGCTGCCCCCCCATCCCCGGCCGCCACCTGAGCTCCTTTTTCACGCCTTCACGCTTCTTCGTGCTCCTCTGCGGTTTGAACTGCAGTATGAAATAGTCTGATTTTGACCGGAAAATGTGATTTCAAACCTACAAATTGCGTTTTCCGGTCTTAGAGCACAATGGTGGTTGACGAGGATGGTTTTATGAGTCTACACGTACACCCAATCCTTCGTATGATCGTGTAGACTCATTTGTATCGGTCTACAAACCCCAATTAAGCTCTGTTGTTCGGTCGATTTATCATCATGTCAGAAAACATGGGTGATATATTTTCTTCGTCTGGTGCCTTCTAGGGCTCGGCTCCCATCGCGAAGATGGACGGGACCAACTCCGAGTTGTGGTCCATGCATTTTCTCACCCTTATGCAGTGCAACAGCAAGGAACATATCCTGACAGATCTAAAGCCATCAAATAAGACTGAGGTAAATGCTTCTTGGAAGCAAGATGACGTGTATGCGCGCGTTTAGCTATGTGGGACCCTCACCACGGAGATAGACAATGATATTCTGAATCAGCCTACCGCCAAGGCGATTTAGGACTCTTTGGCATCCACCTATGCTCAGGAGAAAAATAAGGTCAAGATTCTTCAGCTACAGTTCGATATCTACAAGGCCAAACAGAATGGCTATCCTCTGCACGTGTACTACTCTTCACTTAGTGGCATGTTCGAGAAGCTTCATAGCTATATGCTTATTACGACATCTCTAGAGCAACATAAGGCATATGGGAACTCCATGATGATTGGAGTTTTCATGGCCGGCCTTGATACATAGTATGCTGCAGCACGTACATAACTACTCACTGGAGCTACCATACCTCTCATGGAGGAGGCCTATAGCTGTCACAGCTGGATTATCATGCCTTCTACGACCACTCCTCTGCCATCTTCAGCAATGACTGCTTCTTGTGGTCGAGGAGGGATGACCCAGTCCAGATGTCGTACCCTTCGGGCAGAGGTGGTGGACATCATCGTGACCCTTGCATCTATTGTCGTCGGTCGGGACATGCTATAAGAAGCATGGATATCCTGCTTCTGATCACGTGGCAGAATAGATTGAGCCTTCATATACACTAGCTTCCCAGGCCTCGCCTGGATGATATTGTCTCTCGTATTCGAGAGATCATGATTCATGTTGCAGGAACCACCACTACATATACTCTTTCCTCTAAAAAAATGAGGTTGTATATCAGCTGGTAGCAACATGCCTTATGGAGAAGGGTACCAATCTTTGGGGTACATATAGATTAGATTTTAGCTTAATTTATCCCCAATTCGATCTTTATCTCTTGTAACTTATTTTTAATTTAATTCAATTCATCAAACATTGCCATCCGGATTATGGTTTGACAATAGAGATAGATTAGATGCAAAGAAAGAAATATTTATTTCAAGGAATGTTAGAATTTTTATATTTTAATCGTAAAATCAGCTTTCTTTTTATTTCTAATGTGATGTTGCATGTTAAATAACAAATATGCACTTTAGCAAGGAGGTCGATGACAGAGCTTGTAAAGTGGAATAAGGAGAGCTCCCAATTTTAATATTTTATCATATTCTCAATTTTTTTCCATTGCCATGATGTAACATGACTTACAAATAATTGACACACTATGTTTGATCCATATATATAATTTGACTTCTTTTCAAATAATTGACTTCTTTTCAACAGAGGTACATCTCTTTCAGTTACAACATGTGCAGATGCATATTATGCTGGGTATTCAAAGGATAGGAAGTCTACTTCAAGCTTCGATGTGTTCATAGGGAATTCTCTGGTTTCATAGAAGAGAAAGAAGCATACTATGGTTGCCAGATAAGTGCTCAGTCAGAATACAGGGCCATGGCGCAGACTAGCACATAGATGATGTGGGTCAGATTTGTTTTTACTGACCTGACTGTAGAGGTGCCTCTTCCCGTGCACCTTCAATGTGACAATCAGGCTGCTCTTTTCATTGCTAACAACCCAACCTTTCGTGAGAGGACCAAGCACATAGAGTTGGACTGTCACTTCACTCGTGACATGATACAGAAGGGTCTTATCGCCACTACGCATGTCAACTCTGGAGACCAGACAACAAATATTCTTACTAAGGTCCTAGCCAGAGGGTCTTATCAAAGATGTTGTTCCAAGCTGAGCCTGATCGATATCTACGCTCCAGCTTGAGGGGGAGTGTTGAGATATTAGTTATCTTTTGTATTGTTTTCATATTATCTATTTCTTTTGTCTTCTTCTTGTAATATATCCAACATGTTCTTCTCCTATATAAGAGAACCCTAAGGCCTCTCATTAATGCAATTCATTCTTTCATCCTACATTTGCCATTATTAATTTTAGGTTAGAAGTTAATGGGTGTTATGAGGTTGTATATGTCAAAGGTGCATAGGGCAAGGCTGTTGGGTACCGGAGAAATCATTTGCGATAGATGCAGCATTGAGTAGGAGGATTTAAAGCATCTCTTTTTTGGCTGCTGTACTTCGATCACAATTTGGGAGCAGGCAACAATGCCTTGGCTTCAAGCGGGTGACAACACATCGTACTGGAGTTCTATTAGAGCGGCCTGTGGTAGTTCTCAGGAGGGCGCAGCTTGTCCCTTTGCCCTACTTTGGGCAATTTGGAGTGCTAGAAATGAGAAAATCTTCGGGGCAATCCGTTCCTATGTGAGATGGTGTTGGGACATTATAGGGCACTGATGTTTTTGTGGCAAAACATGTTGCTTCTTTTTTTTTCTTGGTTCTGTTGTAGCATATTTGTACCACTTAAAATGGTCTGGTGATAGTGCAACGTGCCTACCACCCAAAAGACCAGTGTTCAAATGCCTCCTTGTGGGGGTTGCATTAGATAGTCGACAACCATTGTAAAAAATAGTCGAATCTTTCAACATGGATTCGAGCAAGAATCCATGTAGCCGACCCTTAGGAGAAGGCTTCGCCATTTGGTTTTGTTGTAGCATATCTGTATTCGGTATCTCTTCTTGATTAAATAAATCTGCGGTGGTTTCCAATCTTGAAACTACACCCTCTTTCCTCTAAAAAAATGAGGTTGTATATCAGTTGGTAGCAACATGCCTTATGGAGAAGGGTACCAATCTTTGGGGTACATATGAATTAGATTTTAGCTTAATTTATCCCCAATTCGATCTTTATCTCTTGTAACTTATTTTTAATCTAATTCAATTCATCAAACATTCAAATTCGGCCTATGAGATTACAGATTGACTTTTTTTTTTGAGGCTCGATTACAGATTGACTTGGATTGTATTTTTATACTCACACACTCCCTCTTAATGATCTATTCATGTTTTTTTTAGCACTTGGCATGCGGATTATGGTTTGACAATAGAGATAGATTAGATGTAAGGAAAGAAATATTTATTTCAATGAATGTTAGAATTTTTATATTTTAATCGTAAAATCAGCTTTCTTTTTATTTCTAATGTGATGTTGCATGTTAAATAACAAATATGCACTTTAGCAAGGAGGTCGGTGACAGAACTTGTAAAGTGGAATAAGGAGAGCTTCCAATTTTGATATTTTATCATATTCTCAATTTTTTTCCATTGCCATGATGTAATATGACTTTCAAATAATTGACACACTATGTTTGATCCATATATATAATTTTACGATCTGAAAAATCTAAATAGATCCAATCTGTCTAAATGACAAAACAAAACTAATCCAATCCACCAACATTGGATTGGGTCGGATTACTAATTTCATCTCATCCTTGTGCACCCTTAGGTATTATGATGACATCTTCTTGCATACTCAAATTTGACTTTTTTCTATAAATGACGTAAGCATTTGGCTGCTTTACTTTAACTGGTGTTTGGAGGTTGCATGTGATTTTACCGTGGTTCCCTTTTCTGTGCATTTATAAGCATCTGAATAACACTGATAATCAGGATTTCATTTTTTTCCCAGCGAGTTTGGAGGCGATTCCACGCAATAAAACTTGCTGCACGGCAATATCAGGAGGAATGGGAGAATAACACTGATAATCAGAATTTTACCAAGAGCACTATATGGATTTCTAACAATTTGTTAAGACCGTTCTTGTTTTTCACTACTCCTGGCACGATATCACATCAGAAGCTGAGAGTGAGGGACATAAAGTGCACAAGAATTTGCTTTGAAGTAGTTTTACAAAGCATAAAATCGCCAGGTCGTTATTTATGTCCCTCTTTCTTATTCATCCACTTCACATGGCAATTTCCTTTGGATCAAACTTGTAAAAACATGCTTGGTATTCTAACACAGCAAGATATCCTCCCTTGAGGAGATAAAAAACGAAAAGCAGCACTTCAAAAATAGAGCACATGAAATTTACTTTATAATGCTACTCAGTCTGAGATGCCTATTTTTAATCTTTGAAACAATCCTGCAGTTAATTATGTATTTAAACCCTTCATGTTCCATAATTTAAGGGTTGTGACTTCAAGATGGATATGGCTTCTTGGGATCTAAGTCTGGGTATGAACCTTTTTAAATCTGAATGGAAGCAGTGAATCCATGTATTCAACCCCACTTAAAGAGAGAGAATGATTAAACAATCCTGCAGTTAATTATGTATTTACACCCTTCATGTGCCATAATCATGGCCTCAAATTTCAGCGAAATTCGGTCGAATTTCTGTCGAATACCGATATCCAGTCGAAATCGAAATTCGACCGAAATGACCAAAATGATCGAAATATGGGGGTCCTAGTACAAAAAATGACCGAAATGACCGAAATTTCGGTCGAAATTCCACCGAAATTCCATCGAAATTCTGTTTTGGTAGATGCCGAAGTGGTGACCGAAACCGACATTTAGGGCCTTGGCCATAATTTAAGGGCTGTGACTTCAAGATGGATATGGCTTCTTGGGATCTAAGTCTGGGTATGAACCTTTTTAAATCTGAATGGAAGCAGTGAATCCATGTATTCAACCCCACTTAAAGAGAGAGAAATTGGTCCATGTAGAGTTTGCTTTGAAATTGGTCCGTGTAAAACTACTTCAAATCCATGTATCCAGATTGGACCTGAAGGTGGTATGGGCGGCCAAGATTCCATGTAGAGTCAAGGTCTTCCTCTGGTGCCTCAGGAGGGATCGCTTGTGTGACAAAGTGAGGTGGGCACGCCTATTCGGAGCACAGGACACGATTTGCGATAGATGCCGGTGCCATCAGGATTTCGCAACACATATTTTCTTCAAGTGTCCGCTTTCAGAGTTAATTTGGAGGGAGCTGAGGTTTTCGTGGCTAGACTCGGCGGACGCGGGGAGATTCTGGGCATCCGTTGCGGTGGGCCGCAACTCCACGGACGATGTTTCCCCTGCTTTCACGGCTCTCTGGGCAATCTGGTTGGGACGGAATGATTTCATTTTCAACAACCAGAGATTCTACTCGAAAAACACTTTGTCGCATTGTAGAGTCTTATATAATTTCTGGGCTTCTCATTAGTGTATTAAACTAATTTCATTTAATATATTGGAGGTGTCTCCCAACTTGGGAGATTACCCGTAACATTTCCATCAAAAGAGAGAGAGAGAGAAATTGGGGCCTATAATCAAAATAGGTTATTATTATATTGTGATCTCATGATGAAAGAACTAATAAGAGGATGTCATGCCCCTTTCTTGCATGTTCCGTCTTTAATCTCAAGTTATAATTTACATAGATAATATTGTGGAGCTTCTCCTCTCTCAACATGTTCTTTTGGAATGGATTAGGTTGAATATTCTCTAGTTCCTTTGACATCCCTAGTAGATGCAGTTTATGACAAAATTTTAACCGCCACTTTTTGTGAGTTAGGATCTTCTAACCCGTACAATAACCACCATTCAGCTGTGGAAGAATCAAAAGAAATATTAAGTTATTAGGAGTAGCATACTCGTAGAATCTTATATACTTACTGGGAAGAGTATTGCCTCGTCCATTGATAACTGTAATTCTCCCGATATCCCCAATGAATCCCTAAAGGATTGGACCTGCATAAGTTAAGTCATATCGTCACATAAAACATTCATTTAATAACTAGTGATTTTTTTCGATCTTAAGTTTCTATCTTCCTACCTCATTCATGAATATTGTCTGCATCTTTTCATCCCGTGCAAACTCTTCTACCATAGTCTGAACAAGGTTACAAAAATTGGTAGTCGGTACTCAGTAGGTTGGGTCACCGACTAAGGATTAATCGGCAGTCGGACGACTAATCAGATTTAGTTTGGCTTTAATCAGCTTTGAATTTTTTTAAATATATAAATCATTTTTATACATATATTCTTATATATTGACATAGATTTGTATTTTTTTTAAATATTATCATAATGAAAGAAAAGAAGTAATTGAATTTAAATAAACATTAAGCATATTAGAATAAGTTTGCTTTAAAAAAACAAAAAAGGAAAAAATATGGTATCTTGAAATAAAAATCGATCGACTAGTCAACCTAGTCGGAATCAGAATTAGTCAATACTCGGTTGGTCACCCCGCTGACTAGACTAGTCGGACCTACTAGTCAGGCTAGTCGGGGGATTTTTACAACAATGAGTTTGAATGATTGCTAGAAGATTTGTATTAGTACCAAGATTGCACTTATATTGGTACTTTAGATTGAAATAATAAGTTGGGGAAGATGAACATGCATACATATTTTAGAATTTAATCGGAATACATTATTTCACATGCTTCAGTAATCAATGCTATAAATAATAGATAATAGATATACATATCCGTCTTGTGAAGACTGAAGAGGATGCAAGAGCATTTTAGACCATCAATCATCAATGATGTCAAGCTAGGCCTTGAATCCTTTGCCAACGTATTCTTTTACCATCAGCCTCATGTACCCCTTTGCTTCATAGATCACTCCCATGGTTAGTTTCTTATTACCATCCATGATACATGTCGATACAACATGTTTTATGATTTTCATGACTTGTATCACAACATCACAAAAAGGAGATTGATCGATAATTCCACTCTTCTCCCTCTTTCTTTTTGAGCCTCAGGCATCTTTAACCATTCATGTTGACAACACACGATTTTCAAATTTGTTTTGTATTGTTTCAAACTTTACAAGCTATAAAATTGGTTACAACTTTGTGATCCCAAGCCTAACAAGTCTCCATTGCACACCCTCCTCATCAATGCCAAAACTTTTAAATGATTGTAAATGAATGTGGTGATCGTTCGTGCTTGATCCACCTCCCTTGCCACAATTGTTCTCTTATCGAAGTCCTTCAAGATCAAGCTGATTTAATGTGCAACACTCTACGTCCAAAAAATGCCTTAGTTACTAGAAGCCACGGTCATTTTACAAACTTTCTTAAAATTGCTGCCATTGTCCGTGATTATCTGCATGATGTTCTCTTTGGCAACCTCTTTGATGACTATCTTCATCAACTTCAGAAGGTACTTATGGTCTTTCACGTGCGTCGTACACAGATACATCAACATATTTCAAGAAAACCGTCTTCCATCACAATACACGAGGAAGTTGATGATTTGCTTCCACGTGTAACTTGTCCAACCGTCGCACATCAAGGTCGAACCACCTTCTCTTCAGCTCCTTGGTGTAGTTGTTCATCTCTTCCTTCTCCATTGCGAGACAATTGTTCATGATCTCACATGATATAGGAGCTTTCACTCATGATCTTGAAGCAATGATCTCATCGATTTCTTATTACAAAAAAGTCTACTAGCAACATTTGCAAGAACGCTCTCTCCAAAAAACAACTTGCTAATGACCTGTTTTCTCCTCAGCATTCAAAACATACACTTCATTGTCTTTCGTCTCGGGTCCTTGCTTGGATGGCTTGTATTACATGGAACCACTCCTTGTTAAGAAGGCTCTACTCCCTTCAATTTGTGTTTTTTCATGGGTGGTGGTATTGGTGCACTTCCAGAACCACTCCTACTACCACCAATACTGTAAAACCCCCCTCGAGCACCGCTGAGTTCTCGCCTTTCAAACTCACTCCTCAACGATTCTTGTGCTGCTCTCTGATATGCCCTCCTCTCAACTGGAGTTTGGATATTGATAGGCAGACAAAGTCATTACCAATAGAAGTGAATAGAACAATGTACTCCTTCTCAAACATGGACTCCTTTAATTCTTTATCCTTTCTTGTGCTCTATTGATCCTTCTCCTTCTTCTAGTCCAAGTTGGCCTTCTCGAGCTCTCTTTTATCTTTCGAACAACATATGCACTTGGAAACATTTTTTGTTGTTGCAAACAAGATAAAGATTCAACCTAGTAATCCCCCTCCTCCCAGTCTCTTCCCATAGAAGTTGCATTCTAGCTTGGTTTTGTTGCCATTTGGTGCAGTGGTGTACCTACAACCAATCTCCACACCATCTCTCCTACATATAGTTTTTAGAATACATGAAATACCTAAAGTTTTGAATTAACGGTGTTTCACATAATATCCAAGTTTCAATGTTGCAATTTGTAAGGAAATCAACTTCAATCTAGACTAGAGTCAATACTCTTTGTAACGCCTCAAGAGATACATGAAGTCTTCTTGAAGAAACTCAAGAATAAGCAATCTGTGGACAAGGTAAACAAAAAACCCTTAAAAATCTATTTGAAATAATAAAAAATGAGACATATTGATGATCATACGTTTTCCGGAGACTTCAAGCTTTACCATTAGGTTTTTTTGAAAATCCAACGGTTTGGGGGAGACACGGCAAGGTGTCCGCCCCAGAAGCTTTTATTAAAAGGAAACGTTAAACAAGAAGACAAGAAGAAGAAGAACAAGTAGAAGGAAAGACAGATGTAGAATCGAGAAGATCCCAACCTAGTCAGAGGACGCTAATTATCCCAACATCCAATCATGAGCAAGATGCGCCGTGCGACCCAAAATATTCTCCTTGTAAAAACGTTGATCCCTAAAGATAGATGCGTTACGGCCCGACCAGATCGCCCAAATGTACGCAAAAAGGCTCAAAAAGTCACCGCGCGTCCTTTCCCTGTTGGATCGAACAGATTCCCAGAAGCCTGCCAGATCCGAAGTGTTGATACAAGGAATCCCCGCCTCCTCCCAAATGGCGATAGTGACCGAGCAGGTGAAGAAAAGGTGAACTAAAGACTCTATGGCGTTGCCACATAGAACACAAACAGCTGGAATCGAATCACCAAAGAGTCTCGCGCAACGCTCCCTAGTAAGGATCCTTTCTCTGCGAAAAAGCCAAAGGAATATAGCTACTCTTTCCGGCAGCTTCAAATGCCAGATGAATTTACAGTCACGGTAGACGAAATCCAGATCAGTTTGCGAATGAGAGGATATTGCCCTGAAGGCCTTCCTTGTGGAGAACACGCCATCCCGCCAAGCCCAGTGGTCACGACCAAATGTGGGTCTGGGCGCATTCTTAAGAGAATCCAGAAGCGTAAGGAACTCGTCGAAACGTTGATCAGAGAGGTTGCTCAGAAGAGCCGGAAACCACCCATCTCTCGACCACGAGGAAACCACAGTGGCCCTGCCATCGGACGTCAAGGCATGAAGGCATGGATAGGAATCAGCAAGAGGAGCACCGCCAGCCCAAGCGTGAAGCCAGAACTTGAAAGAACAACCATCCCCAATAACAGGAACGAAAAGATGAGAAAACCGCTGTCTCACCGACATGACCCCGCACCAGAAAGGGGTACGAGAGCGCCGAACACCAAGATCCCCCAGGAGGTCCATATCGATGTCCAGGATCTCACGCAATAAAGAGGTGCAGAAGCTGTCCGTTCCCCCCCAAAGTCTGTTAACCCATTTAAGCAAGAGAGCAACATTGACCCATTCAAGACGACAGATGCCAAGACCTCCCTCACATTTCCCCCTCGTCACCTCAGTCCACTCCACGAGATGCGTACCATGTGAGGAAAGGCCTCTTCTACCCCAAAGGAACTTCCGCATCAAGCTCTCCATACGGTTCCGGACACCCACCGATAGTAACCAATTGAATAGATAGTAGATGGGGATAGAGGAAAGAACCGCCTTGATGAGCACAAGGCGTCCACCCCGCGAAAGCAAGGAAGCACTCCAGCCGGAGAGCCTCCTCTCCATCTTCTCTAAAACGTTGCTCCAGTCCCGCGCCCTAGCCCTCCCCGCTCCGAGGGGCAAGCCCAAGTAGTTGATTGTGAGCGTAGAGGGGGTGCTGCCCAACAACCTGCCACACGCGGCAACCGACTCCAAATCCAGAGCAGAGGGAATCACCTTGGATTTGCTTTGATTAATGTGCAGACCCGAGAGCTCGCTGAAGATGTCCAAAGTTGCCGCTATCCCCCTGACCTCCTCTTGACCCCCCTCAATGAATACAATAGTGTCGTCTGCAAATTGTAGTGTCGGGATAACTCGACCACCGCAGGAGAATCCCATGGACAAGCTATGGCCAATCACACGAGTCGCCATCCGTGGAAGCACATCGACGGCGAGAACACAGAGGAGTGGTGCCAAGGGGCAGCCTTGTCGCACACCTCTTCTTGGCTGGAAACGATCACCCACAATGCAGCCATTTATCATAACGGAGAAGGAGGCCGTAGAAATGCATCGACGAACCCAAGAGATCCATAATGTGGGAAAACCACGTGTGCGTATGACCGACCAAAGGAAAGCCCAATCAAGCGAGTCGTAGGCCTTCACAAAATCCACTTTCCAGAGCACCCCCTGGGTCCCTCTTTTCCTCCGACTCTACCATTTCAGATGCCAAAGCAGTAACATCAGCAATTTGTCTACCACGAATGAACGTCATCTGAGTAGGCGAAACCAAATAATCGAGTAACGGGGCGAGTCTACGTGCCAAAACCTTTGCCACGATCAGATATATACCATTCGAAATTGCGATTGGACGGAAGTCGTCAATAAGATGAGGGGAGCAGATCTTTGGCACGAGGACAATGATAGCCCTGTTAATAAGGTCGAATCCCGCATTACCCCTGCAGAATTCCAGAATAACCTCCCAGACCTCTTCCCCCATCAAATCCCAAAAGTCCTTGTAGAAGGCAATGGGAAAGCCATCCGGCCCCGGCGAGGCATCAACGTTGAGATCCCAAACCGCACTCTTGACTTCCTCCAAGGTTACGCCCTTTATCAACGCGTCATGCAGCACAGGTGAGAGAGGAGGAGTGTCCTCCCCCGACCAGAACCAACGCCTAGGGGAGCGAGAGGATGAAAAATCTTTGAAATAGGCCGATACCTCTCTCCCAAGAGCATCCTCCCCAACGATTTCCCTGTCACCAAAGTAAATGGAGTGAATATAGTTCGAGCGCCTCTTGTTATTGGCCACCCTATGAAAAAAAGCGGAATTCGGATCTCCTCCTTTTAGCCAGGAGATTCTTGATCTCTGACGCCATTCCACCACCCTTTTCTGGTCCTCAGCTTCCACCTTTGCCTGGGCCGCCGATCTGGAGGCCAATTCCTCGGGGGTAAGATCCCTTCCCCCCTCCAATACATCCAGAGAAGTGACGATGCCCTCCGCTTCCTTCCTTGTAGCAGCACGAGCAGGCCTCGAAGAATTTTTAAAGAAGGCCAAGCTTTTCCGCAGAAGCACCAATTTTCGAGCAAACCTCCCCACCGCCGAACCCCCAACACAGTCCCTCCCCCAAATCTCAGCCACCAAATCCCTGAAACCGCTCTCCTGTAGCCAGCACCTTTCATATCTGAAGAAGCCCACAGAGGTATGCGACATACCTGAATCCCACACGATAGGTGTGTGGTCGGAGTAGGCACGAGGATGAGAATGAACAAGCGCAAGTGGAATCACCGACATAAGGGCTTCAGAAGCAATAAATCTGTCAATGCAAGATCTAGAGAAGGAGTTCCTCCAAGTGTAAGCTATATCCGTAACTCGGTTTCGATTGCTTGGAGGTCAGCGACATTCTCCTTTAACTCGGTTTCGAAGGGCAGCCATTCTATCACCATTTCTCTCACAAGACGGGAGGATTTTTCTACCTTGGTCTTCTCCTGCTCTTACGGGCCGTCCTGCCATTTGAAGAGAAGGGACCTGTGGGAAGAGCTTCGTCGGGCCAGCGAGCCTTTTGCGGGCTTACCTTGGTTGATAGGGGGTGATTTTAATGTAACTTTGCGTGCTTCTGATCGTCCCCGGTCAAGGGGGGGTGTGGATCCGAGATCGGCAGACTTCTCTGATTTCATTGACTCCCTTGCGATGGAGGATTTGTTTGCTACGGATATAGCTTTACAATTAGGTGAGCAGTCACGAGTGAAATGCGGACCGTTATGGACATGATATTTGCCCATATTGGTCCAAAGGATGAAAATTGTAAGGCATAGCTTCCTCTTGTACTGTACTGCACCATGGCTTTATACTCTAACTCTGCTCTGAATCTTGCTACTACTATCTGTTTCTTGCTTTTCCATGACATTAGAGACTTTCCCATAAATACAATAAATTCTGAGGTAGATTTCCTGTCCTTGGGGCAACCAACATAAGCCGCATCTGCACAAGATGTGACAGATGATGAAATTCCTATGCTAAATAATAGACCTGTCCCTGGAGAAGACTTCAAGTATCTCAAAATCATGTATACTGCATCCATGCACAACTGTCTTGGTTGTTCCATAAACTGGTTATCCTTGCTTACTGCAAAAGAAATATCATGTCTAGTAATAGTAACATATCGATGCTTCCCAACCAGCTCTCTATACCTTCTTTTATCTACCTCCTCCATAGTATCAACATGCAACTATATGTTGGATTCATATGTGTAGATGTCGGTCTGCAACCTGTCATTCCTGCTTTTGGAAGTAGATCTGTTACATACTTTCTTTGGGTCATGACAAAGCCCTGCTTGTTTCTAGCAAATTCTAGTCCCAAAAAGTAATGCAGTTCACCCAAGTCTTTGGTGACAAACTATTGTCCCAAAACGTTCTTGACGACAGTAATGCATTGATATTATCTCCAGTAACAATAATATCATTAACATATACCAAGATAACAATTGTACCTTGCTGAGTCTTCTGAACAAAAAGGGAATGATCAACGATTGGTTGTATGAACCCTTCTGTTCAATTAGATGTTCAATTAGATCTGACAACTTTTGGAACAAGCCCTAGGGCTTTGCCTAAGGCAATAAATCTGGCCTTATGGAGCTGAGATACATACTCGCCCTCAGCAAGAAACCTAGGTGGCTGCTGCATATACGCCTCTTCCTGTAGATCACCATAAAGAATGTCATTCTTGACATCAAGTTGTAATAGAGGCCAATCACTTACCACAACAACTGACAACCGTAGTGTGGAATATCATGCAATTGGAGAGAAGATATCGAGGTAAGCCACCTCGTAGGTGTAAACCCTCTGACCACCAAATGTGCCTTGTACTGATCTATAGAACCATCTACCACGTGTTTAACAATGAATACCCATTTGCAGCTCGCAATAGATGCCACAGTTGGAGCAGAAACAAGAGTCCATGTCCCACGAGACTGGAGCGCAACCATCTCTTCTTCCATGGCAAGTCGCCAGTGGCTCTCCTTGAGGGCCTCTTGGTAAGTACGTGGGATGTCAATGGCGGATAATGCCACAACAAACTTCCTGAAATACTGTGATAATCATGCCAAAAACACATGTTCAGGGAGGGGGTATCTCGCACAAGTGCATTTACCTTTTCTCAAGGCAATAGGTCACCCCCGATCAGTCTCCTGTGGAGGTCCTTGCCCATCCTGTATATCTTCTTGCTCATCCTGTACATGTTCCTGTTCATCATTCAAATTACCAGTGCCTCAGTGGAAACCAAGCTTTCAGAATTTACTTGAGGCGTGCTAGATGATGGGAAAGACATGGAGCATGGAGAACAGATTGATGCGTATGTAGAGGAGGGGGTGGAAGAACAACTTCATCCTCAGACTCCGACGAACTCATCCTGTCACCTGTAGGAGTATGGAACATGATTGAATCGAAGAATGTAACATCAACACTAACATAGTATTTACCTTGTCTCAGATCAAAACATTTACACCCCTTATGGGTACGAGAATACCGAACAAACATACATTTGGCAACTCTAGGAGTGAGCTTGTCACGACCAGGATGTAGAAGATGGACTAATGCCACACAATTAAAAACCCGTGGCGTAAGAGAAAAAGGTCATTCTCAGGAAAAGTAAGAGAGAAGGGAGCCTTTTCGCCAAGAATGGTAGACATTATTCGATTGAGGGGGCAACGTGCTGCTATGACAACATCACCCCAGAAGGAATGAGGAGACCGACTCTTTATAAGAAGAGTTTTGGTGATGTCCAGAAAGTAATGGTGATTGCGTTTAGCAACACCGTTCTATTATGAAGTATAAGGACACGAGGTCTGATGAATAATACTATGCAAACTCAAAAATTGAGACAAGTGAGTAGTACATAATTCCGAAGCATTATCCGAACGAATGCAGAAGTAGAGAACATATTTTTCATTTCAATAACAAGATTCTGAATGATAATACTCGCATTGTACGTATTCTTTAATAAAACCATTCATGATAATGTGGAGGAATCATCCACATCAACTAAGTAATACGTGTGCTGTGCCCTTGTTGATCGGGGACACGACTTAGACCCCACATTTCAAAACGAAAAAGTTCAAAAAGATTGACTACTACAACATTGACAACTTGCAAAGTTAGATCGGTGATGCTTTCGAAGCTGACATGGTTCACACTGAAAGGTGGACTTGATAGAGATCCCATGGATAAGACGACAAATCTTCTGCAACGGATGCCAAGTGTAAGGAGAGATCGATCCAACAGAAAGGGAACTAGCACCAGCATACAGAGACTGGATCAACCTGTAAATACCTTCATGCTCACGACCACATCCAATGACCCTGCCCATAAGTATATCCTGAAGAACAAGAGAAGCATGATCAAATATGACACGCCAGTTTTAATCTTTTGTAATTTGATTAATAGACAATAAATTCATTGAGAACTCATGTGTATGAAGAACAATATGTAAACACATTGAGGGAGTCAAATGGACCTCTCCTTGTCTGATGGAGAATGTGTCCCATCAACAATCACTACTGATCTACGAGGTTGTACAGAGCTAGCTGTATGAGCTGAACTGTGCACGCTCTACAGAGATGTTGAGAAGCTCCAGATTCCATGATCCACTCTGAAGAGTCTGGTCGAGAGCGACTAATAAAAGCATGAGTAATACCTGACGTGTTCATGGAGGCAGAAGTAGCAATGTCTGATGGGCTGGTAGAAGTATCAGAAGATGCAATAGTAATGTGCATGTTCTCTCGCAATCATGCAACAAAGTCATCACGATGATCGATAGGATCGTGAGCTGTCTGGACCTACTCAACAACACATACGAATGGTGGGAAGCCGTGCTTGGAATACTACATGTCCTCTGAATGGCCTGATTGGTAACACTAAGAACAAGGTGGACGCAAGTGTGTACCTCCTCTACCGCGTGTGCCCCTTCCTTTGAATTGAGGCGAGCCACCTCTACCCCGAGAAGCTGCCATAGCTGACGACGTCTGAGAAGAGTTAGGAGAGAGGATGCTCAGTCTGCTCAATCTATGATACACCTCCTCCATAAGCGGTATGTAGCATCTCTGATAAGCTGAGAGCGGGTTGAGTCGTACTTTGGGTTAAGAGCAGCCGAAAACACACCAGTTATGACAGAATCTCTATAGGCCTTGTGCTTCTTTGGTGAGGCCATCAGAGGTATGTTGCTATGGAGTTGCTCAAACATACCCCTCAGAGATGTTTACATGACATATACATGACTATCACTCTGTTTGATTGTGAAGATATCTTGTTGGAGTTGCAATATCTTCGACTCATTCCTCGCTTGAGAGTATGTACCTGCGAGGATGTCCTACATTGCCTTTGTTGTGGGCTGATTTAAGATATCATTGGCTATCTCAACTGGGACAGTACCGGATAACCATACCTTTGTATACACATCATCTGCCTCCCATAAGGTATTAGTCACAGTCTTGTCCATCAGCTCGTCATGCATCAGAATATGCTTCTTACCATGGCTCTGCAGTCGATTCATGAATTGCATCGCCCACTACTTGTATTTTGTGCCATCCATCTTGACATTCGGTGCCAGATCCTTGAAGGCACATGTGGATAGTCTATCAACTAGCTTTCTGACATCATGGGCAGATAACTGGGATTGTAGACAGATGTTGGACTGTCTACGCAGACATGAAGATTTGTGGTTGTGGGTGTAGACTCATACCAAAATCAATCCTAGACAAAAGTCGGTGAAAAGTGGTAAAAAAGGGGAGTCAGACTAAAAACAGTGAAATTAGACCAAAAATTATGAATTCAGGGTAGCAGGAGGGCCACTAAACAATATCAGATGGTGCTAGGTGGCTATCAGGGCTGTTGGGCAGCGCCGACAGTGTAGCCGGGGGCTGCTGGAGGCAACAACGAGTCGGAGCTGCGTAAGGGCAACAACAACGGGCGACAACACCATCGCTAGGGTTGGGCAGAACCGGTCGGCGACAGGGCTACTACTAGGGCAGCAACATCAGGTCGCAAGGCTGCTGCTAGGGTAGTCAACGAATGGGCTAGGGGGCGTTGCTAGGGCAACGATGGTGCAGTCGAATCGAGGTGGGGCTGGAGGTGGAGCTGGGAGGTGTGTTTGAGGGCTCCGGTCTAGGACCGCCGCTTTGATACCATTTAGAAGGAAATACTTTGTTGTTTTATTCATAGAGCCCAAGTGTTCTCTTATATAGAAGAGGGAAACCCTAATGGGTAAATTACATAATGACGACAGAGAAATAAATAGACTTGAAAAAGAGCAACATAACATAGAACTCTGTAGCTGTATATTAAATGAACCAAACCATGGTTTACATAAACCAATATCTGGTTAAAAAAGATCTTATTACATTTATATTTGTAGATATATATAATATTTCTGTTACCGTCTTTATTTCCTGTTTCTTGGACTGTTTCTTAACTCTCTTTACTTATGCATGCTTTATGTAATTTACCAATATAGGCTGCTCTCCTATATAAGAGAGCCTAGGGTTATTGGAATTAACAGATTTATCATTTTTCCCAACATGGTATCAGAGCGACAGTCCTAGACTGGAGCTCCCATACCCAAAACCCTAACCCTAGCCCTCCGCCAACCAGCTCGCCGGCGCCCTCAGTGGCCCCCCCTCTCTAGGAGCGACAGTCCTTTCTGAATCATGTCCCTCGTGTAGTGATAGTCCACTTCAATATGCTTGGTTCTCTCGTGAAAAGCCGGATTATTTGCAATGAACATGGCTGCTTGGTTATCACATTGTAATTGCATAGGAACGAGTACATCTATATGTAAATCTGCTAGTACAGTACGGACCCACATCATTTCTGTACTTGCTTTTGCTATAGTTCTATATTCAGACTCGACGTTGTATTTGGCTACAACAGTTTGTTTCTTACTCCGCCAAGAAACAAGAGAGCTACCAACAAAAATTGCAAAGCCTGACGTGGACTTCCTATCCTTTGGAAATTCAGCATAATCAACATTAGCACATGCAGAAACAATAAGTGCTCCTCCCTTTTTGAATAATAAGCTTGTACTTGGGGAAGACTTTAGATATCTCAAAATCATATATACAACATCCATGCATGTGTACCTGTCGAGGTTTTTCCATGAATTGACTCACTCGACTTACTACAAATGAGATATCTGGTCTAGTTATAGTAACATAAAGGAGCTTCCCAACTGTCTATCTGTATCGTTTCCGATCCACTTCTTCTGTATCATCATCATATAGCCTCATACCAGGATCCATAGGAGTGGTGGACTGCCGACATCCAATCATTCCTGTCTCAGCTACCATAGTTGTTACATACTTCCGTTGCATCATCACAATACCCTGCTGATTCCTGGCAAATTCTAGCCCCAAGAAGTATCGTAAGGTGCCAAGGTCCTTAGTAACAAACTGTTGTCCCGGAAAATCTTTTGCCCTTTTTATGCCCTTCATGTCATCACCTGTGACTAATATATCATCAACATAAGCCATAATCACCATTGTGCCTCTAAGAGTTCTCTGTACAAACAATGAATGATCCGCATTTGACCTCTTAAATCCTTGCTTCTCAATTAAGTTCGAGAGCTTCTCAATGAATGATTCGCATTTGACCTCTTAAAGGATAGGAACAACTGGGTTATTCAAAGGGGACATTACGAGATTGTCTCCATGGCGGGTCATGGCTCGTGGCCTGAGAGAGATCGACGCGGTGGAACTGTTGCGTTGGTCTAAGGAGGGCTGGACGAATCTGAGGTGGCGACATGCAGGGGTTTAAGATGGCCTTCTACATCTTAAGCCTACGTCCCTGATTTCGGTCAGGGGCATCCCATTCACCTGGCGTGGACGGAGTCGGCGGAAGCAACTGCTGGGGGCCAGGTTGGGCGTATTCCACATACTTTCTATGGGTTGTCTTCCTGGAGAACCCCAGGACCCCGTGATTGAGGTTGCGAACCTCGTACCGGAGTCTCTGGGCCCGAGATGGCTGAATATTGGAGGAAGGAGGACTCTTGTGCAGTTCACGCGTGCCATTCACATCCCCGGACATGAGGCGGTCGAACCCCAGGGACCTCAGGCGATGGTGTGGTCACCGTCGGGAGCGGACGGAGCGCCGCAAGGTCATCGAAACGCCGTTGAGGGAGACGATGCGACACACACGACCTTGGGCCGCAGATGATTCGATTCGGATCCTTTCAGGCTACGACACTTGCTATTCACCAGGATATCGACCTTGGGAACTTCATTGTTGGGGATCGATCTGAATCGCCACGGGCGAGCTCTCCTGCTGATTTTGCCGCAACATTTAAGTCAAGAATCGATGACGTGGACGCCAGGGATGGCGGGCTCGAATGTACTCTAGCTGTGGATCCGTCTAATCTCGCCGGTCTTATTGGAGCACCCCCACCACATACGGATCCCCCATCATATGCGGATCCTGTCAAAGCTGCTGACCCGGATCTAGAGGGGCGACCCGAGGAGCAGTGCGGTCCGAAGATCCGGGCTGCTGGATCGGCTCGCACTTCGGATCCCATCGCTATGGCTGTCGGTCTGGTCGCGAGGACACCAGGGGAGAGACCGTGCACTGATGGAGCAACCTTGGAGGTTTTTAGCGAGGGGACCTCTCAGGGGGAATGGAGAGGGTCGGCTACTGGGAGTTTCTGCCCAGATGGAGTGCATCATCCGAGGGAGCATTCTTTTGGCGAGACCCCGAGCTTGTTGGCGGCAGCTGCAAAACATCCGGATGCGAAGGACGGGGTGGTGTCGCCCCCTGTCGTCGCCCAACCCGATGGACAATTGAATTTGGAGGGAGAAGAGGATACCCATGGGCCACATACGACGGTTAACAATGCTGCCATATTTGGGATGTATTACTCCAGGAAGACCTCCCAGAGAAGGAGATGGCGGAGAGCGGTGGATCAAAACACTTGTACCCCTTTTGAGTTCTGATGCTGAAAAATACATAACAGATTCAAAAAATGTAACATCTGCACTGATCATATACCGCCGACGCACTGGATCAAAACACTTGTACCCCTTTTGAGTTCTAGAGTACCCAACAAAGACACACTTGACAACCCTAGGAGAGAGCTTGTCAGTACCAGGCGACAACTGATGGACGAATGCGACTGACCCAAACACACGAGGAGTAAGAGTGAACAAATCCTTGTCAGGATAAATGAGTGAAAAAGGAATCTGTTCATTCAAGACAGACGAAGGCATACGGTTGATTAGGTAACATGCAGTAAGAACTGCATCACCCCAGTAGGAGTAGGGAACATGACTTTGTATAAGAAGTGATCTTGTGACATCAAGAAGGTGACGGTGTTTTCTTTCAGCAATCCCATTTTGTTGAGATGTATGAGCACAAGATGTTTGGTGAATAATCCCTTTTGAGGAGTAGTAATTGGCCAGAATGTTGGTGCACAACTCTAAAGCATTATCACTTCTCACAAGTTTGACATATGTGGAGAAAACATTTTGAATTTCATTAAGAAAATGGATAATAATATTTCCTGCTTCAGATTTATTTTTCATCAGAAACACCCATGACACTCTCGAGAAATCATCCACAAATACAATATAAAACCTGTGTCCCTGATGATCGGGAACACGACTCGGACCCCTGACATCGATATGAAACAACTCAAACTTGGAGTTACTACTCCGACCTGGACGACTGGGAAAGGACGACCTGTGATGCTTTCCCAACTGACATGCCTCACACTGGATAGGTGTGTGAGAGAGACCATAGGGTAGAACTCGACGCAACTTCTGAAGCGGTAAATGACCAAAACGCAGATGCCATAGGAGAGGAGATACTTGTCCAACAGGAGAGGATGTGGTTCCGGCAAATGGGGTCTGATTCAGACGGTAAAGGCCTCCTTGCTCATAGCCACGACCAATCACGTTGCCCGTACGGATGTCCTGAAAAATCAAAGAAGATGGATCAAAAATAGCTCGACAATGGAGATCCTTCGTAATCTGACTAATTGACAACAAATTCATAGAAAAATCAGGTGCATGTAGCACATTCTTGAGCTGCATAAAAGATGTCAGTCTAATCTCCCCCTGACCAGTGATGGGGGAATGTGTGCCATTGGCAATCACTACTGTCCGTCCTGGAGGGATCTGAGTGTATCCTGTAAGTAGACTCTGGTAGCAACATAGATGATGTGTAGCGCCCGAGTCCATGATCCATGGCAGTGTATCAGATCTACTACTGTGGAGTGCAAGTATACTACCTGAATTACTAGTAGATGCAGAGGCAGAAGCAGCAACATCAGTATGACTCTCTGTAGTCGGTGCTGGACCAGATGGTGGGATGATGCCCCTGAGACGGGCAACTAGATCATCAAATCGTTGATCCAAGGTAGCAGCAGATGGGGGCTCTATCTGCTCAGCAGCTCGTGCAGATGCAGGGAATCCGTGCTTCGAATAGCATGTGTCTTCATTGTGTCCGACTCGGTGACAATATGTGCATGTTGGCCTAGTGCGGTCACCCCTTCCCCGAGGTCCATGTCCACGGCCCTGGTGATGAAATCCGCGGCCTCTGTTTGCCGCCATGGCTGAGGAATTCTGACTCGCAACTGCTGAAGGAACTGTGATCCTACTCAATCTATGAAAGGCTTCCTCCATGGGAGGAATAGTCGAGTCTGCCAAAATCTGAGACCTTGCTGCCTCATACTCTGGATCAAGTGCAGCGAGAAACACACCCACCATCGTCGCATTCCTGTATGTCTTCTACTGTTCTGGCGTGGCGGTAAGAGGCATGATCTATAGAGCTTCTCGAACATCCCTCTCAGTGATGTGTAGAGAGAATGTAAAGGACGGCCATTCTGCTTTATTGTGAATATATCATGTTGAAGTTGCAGAATCTTTATTTCGTTCTTCGCCTGAGAATATGTTGCCGCCAGGATATCCCACATGTCTTTGGCTGTGGGTTGATGTAGAATGTCATTGGCAATTTCAATAGCCAATGTACCAGATAGCCAGACCTTGGCATATGCATCATCGGCCTCCCATGAGGCATGAACTCCAGTCTTCTCTGCAGGCTCAGGTTCGGTAAGAATGTGCTTCTTACCTGTAGACTTCATCATACTCATGAACTGTATTGCCCACAGTTCATAGTTAGTACCATCCATCTTGACAATGGGCGCTGGACCATGAAATGCGCCAATAGATGGGATATCAGCCTTGCTTTCTGACATACTGGAGATGGAAGACTGGAGCGATTGACAGAAGATGATCTTCGTCTACAATGACATAGACGGGATTAGTTGCATGTGTAGACGTCAAGCAACTATCCCCATGAATATGCGCGCGCTACGGTCTTTACACGCGCAAACAATCACAAAGACGCACGCAAACAGTGGGCTGGCGCACAGATGTTCACGCGCAGGGGCGCACAGTTACGCGCAGGGGCGCACAGATGTTCGCGCGCAGTGGCGCACAGTTAGCGCAGGCAAGAGCACGCTACGAGCGTGTGCAACTGGGGCACGCACGCAAGTACTGCAGGGAGAAGTTGCGCAGGGGTGCGCGTGTGTGCACGATCAGACCTTCAAGCTTGGGCGCGAAGAGGCGCACGCGTGGGCATGCGCACGCGATGCGCTATGCGCAGAACTGGCTAGCAGACCTACGCGCGAGAGAAGGCGATGCGCTAGGGCTGGAGAAGACGACCTGCGCAGTAGATCGGGGGTGGGCGGCGCCGAGTAGAGAGAGAGAAGAGAGAGAGGCCGGCGGGTGGGGTGGGTTAGGGTTAGGGTTTCGAGAACTCCGGTCTAGGACCGTCGCTCTGATACCATGTTGGGAAAAATGAATGACTTGCTTTATTCCATAAGCCCTAAGCTCTCTTATATAGGAGAGTAGCCTATGGGTAAATTACATAAAGAAGACAACTGAAACATAAAATAAAATAACGAAGAGGTACTCTATATGCGTCAACATATGCGTCAACAGATCTCTATTGACAATGTTCCTGAAAGCCAAACCCTGACATAAGCATCATCGGCCTCCCATGAGGTATTGACCCCAGTTTTCTCAGTCGGCTCCTCCTCAGTAAGAATATGCTTATTAACGCTTGGCTTCATAAGACTCATAAACTGCATTGCCCAGAGCTCATAGTTTGTCCCGTCCATTTTGATAATAGGCGTCGAACCTCTGAAGGCGTCTGTAGCAGGTACATCGACTTTGCTCTCTGTCATATTCTTGGATGTAGAAAACCGGGGTTTTGTAGACTAAGGTGTGAATGTCTACACAAACATACGTGGATTTGAATGCATATGTAGACTTATGCACCCAAATCCATCAAATACACGGAGAGACCTTCGTCGGCGATGGAGCGGCTAGATGGCGAGCCACGCACGGAGATGCTGCAACCGAGAGGTGCGTGCGAAGAGGAATGGCAAAGACTGTGTGTACGGGGGCCGGGGGCGGCGGGGCATGGCACGCACACAAGGCACACGAACACGCACGGGGGCCGCGGGGTGGCATACGCACGGGCATCGTAAGGCTGCGGGGCGGCACTGTAGGGGCTGCGGGGTAATTGAGCGACCTGACATGAATCTGAATTGGTTTTCTTTTACTTTGAAAACTTGCCTTAACCTTCTTTCGATCACACGTTCCCAAATTTTCATAGCGTGACTCATCAGCTTGATACCTCTGTAATTTGAAAAATTTTGAATGTCTCCTTTATTCTTATAAATAGGCACCACGATACTCCTCCAATCTTCAGCATTTTCTTGCTTCGCCAAATAACATTGAATAGATTCGTAAGCCAAGTCAAACCGTGCTCACCTAAAACTCTCCATATTTCTACAGGGATGCCATCCGGTCCTACATCTTTCCCAGGTCTCTTAACCTTCAAAGCCTCCTCTACTTCCTTTCTTTGTATTTTTTTATAGCTTGCACGATTCAAGTAACTTTCACTACTAGCTAGATCACCCAAAGTGATCTCTCTATTTCCTTTCCCAGTGAAAAGTTTATGGAAGTACTGCTCCCATCTAGTCTCTATATCCTTATGAGTAACAAGAACACGACCTTCCTCGTCCTTAATGCATCTCACTTGAGAAAGGTCTTTGGTCTTTCTTTGTCTTGCTTTAGCCAACCTGAATATATCCTTCTGGCCCTTCTTAGAGTCAAGATTTTTATACAAAACTTCATAAGCTATTGATTTACCTTCGCTTACAACCTTCTTTGTTTCCTTCTTCGCTATTTTGTAGATTGTGACAGTTTCCTCTGTTCTATTCTTAGACTTAGCTTTAAAGCATGCTCTTTTAATTTTTAGCTTCTCTTGCACCCCTCCACTCCACCACCGAGCCTCCTTTTGACCTGGAGCTCCTCCCTTTGACTTGCCTAACACCTCTTTGGCTACCCATCGGATACAAGCATGGAAGGCTGTGTCGGCGAAATATCGGTGATATATCGTCGATATTTCGGTTTCTCCAGCCTCAATATCTCGATATCCCCTTGTATCTCCATTTACTGGAATTCGGCGATATATCGCCGATATATCGCTGATATGTCGACGATATATCGGTTGTCGGCGATATATTGTCGAAACAGAGCATATTCCTTTCTTAATTTGCAAGGTTTCGGGTCCCATTTCCGTTTTATAAGGCCATTTCGTCCTCCATTTCGTTCATATCGACGGTGAAGGATGTATGTGCTTGGGTTCCCTTCCTCCATATTTCCATTGCATTTTGAGGTATGATCTTCTCCTAATTGATGAATAAAATTACAAAATTAGTTCGGGATTTTGTTCATGGTGGTCATTTGGAATGCATAATTTCCTTTTTTTTTGTATACTCTTCTCTTAATTGATGCGTAGTCTTTTTTTTTGTAAAATTTAGAATGAATGGAGTTGGATCTCTTGTTTAGGAGTTAGGAAACATTATTTCATGGTGATTTTTGTTAAGTAAAGGTGTGTAATTAATTCAATCCGAAAATAAAAAAAAAACATATCTACAATTTATTGAGTTTTTTGTTCATTAAATTTGGGGCTTTTGATTTTTGTTTGTTTATTAAGAGATGTTATGGATGAATGGAATTGGATCTCTTGTTTAGGAGTTAGGAAACATTATTTCATGGTGATTTTTGTTAAGTAAAGGTGCGTAATTAATTAAATCTGAAAATAAAAAATATCTACTATTTATTGAGTTTTTTGTTCATGAATTTGGGTTTTTTGATTTTTGTGTGTTTATTAAGAGATGTTATGGATGAATGGAGTTGGATCTCTTGTTTAGGAGTTAGGAAACATTATTTCTTGTTGATTTTTGTTAAGTATTGGTGTGTAATTAATTAAATTCGAAAATAAAAAATATATCTACAATTTATTGAGTTTTTTGTTCATGAAATTTGTGACTTTTGATTTTTGTGTGTTTATTATGAGATGTTATGGATGAATGGAGTTGGATCTCAAGCTATAACTTCGCAGCCTCGACGTGCACCTCGTGATACTGGATCTACCGATGCTTATCCTCGACTCGGGATACTCATAGGGATTGATGACCATCAATACCGACAGTATATTATGGATTATATGGCTATGTACTCGTACATGACATGGGAAAACTATTGCGAGTTAATTGAGTCCGCAATCCGTTATGAGAGACAGCAGGGCAGGGGTGCTGATTTAGATCCGCCGTGGAATTCTTGGTTTTAAGTCATCTCTTTTACAATGTTACATTGATTTGGATATTTTCCATTTATTTTTGTAAATAGATAAATCTTTATGCCAAACAAGCATTGTCTCGTTAATCATTATTGACATGTGTGATCTAAGAGAATAAGAGTATATTTGTAAGTTATTTAGTGATCAAATAACTTGGATGAACTTTTTAAATATATATAGTATGACAACAACTAACAGTATGGGCGATATATTCGAATCGATATGACCAATATGTGCAGTATAAGGATCATAGTCCTCATAAATTATCTATGCGTGCTATCTAAGTGTATATTTGTATAAGAACTACAATGGAATCCATTTCCAATATTTATAAGTCAAGAATCAACATTAACATTGATATGATCGATATGTGCGATACCGATATGTGCGATACCGATATGTGCGATATGTGGCCTATAAATGACCGATATGTGTGATATACGTGTGTATTTGTAGGTTATTTGTTGTTTTAATATCTTGGATGATCTTAATTTCTGAAAAATGACAAAAATTGTCTTTTTGAGCCATTTTCGACATTTCCACCGATATCGTCGAAATATCGGCAATATATCCCGATATTTCCTTTTCTGGGCGGACTGAAACGATATCGATATCGATAAGGCCTTCCTCGGATACAAGATGCTACAGCCTCTCACATCTTGTTTGCACTTCCGCTACAATACCAAGATAAGTCTTCTAAAACCTTCTTCTTAAAGCTCGATTGCTTCAGTGGAAGATTTCACCATCTAGTTCTAATTATCTTAGGAACCCTCCTTTTCTTTACCATCCCTTTTATTTGCACATCCAAGACTAACAAGTGATGTTGAGTTGTCAAACTCTCTCCTGGGATTACTTTGCAGTCTTTACAACACAACCAATCTCTTCTCCTTAACGCAAAGTAATCTATCTGTGTTCTAGTTGGGCTACTCTTATAAGTAACTAAATGCTTCTCCCTCTTCTTGAAGAGAGTGTTTGCTATGAAAAGATCATTTGCCTACAAAATTCAGAATGACTTTTCCCTCTTCATTTCTATCCCCAAAACCATGTCCTCCATGAACACTAGCATATCCTGAAGCATCTTTTCCCACATGTCAATTAAGATCTCAACCTATGTAAATCCTCTCTCTTTGTGGGATTCCTTGTAAAATCTTATCCATATCTTCCTAAAAAGTGTGTTTAGTCCTTTCATCTTTACTCACATGCGTCCATTATGCGAGAACCCTTGCAAATTTTGGACTGCATCCGGGCGGTGATGCAGCAGAACTAGCTTATTTAACCGCATGCGTTCCTCATGCGAGAACCCTTACAAATTTTGAACTATATTCAGACTGCGATGTAGCGGCCCTTGCCAATTTTTCATTGCATTCAAAAGATGCAACGCGTCTCAAGTAGGGAATGCCCCAACGAAATTTATATGTTTGCTTAAATCCATGGTGAAAAGATCCGATTGTCATGAGGCAACTTCCTAAATAATATATTATTTTAAAATACTATTTAAGAAGTTGTTTCCAACTATTTTACGCTGGCTGTCGGCTACCTAACGCAACCCTCCTCATTTACCGGGCTTGAGACCGCCCATGGCTGAGTTATCTTAAAGAAAAGAAGTAAAAATAAGAAAATAATTTTATTTAATTCCGTTGAATAGTAGCAAACAGTGCTACCGTCGACCATATTTTTTTTAACTCTCTTTCATTTCCACTTGGCTATTATATCTAAAAAAAAGAGAGGGAGGTCTGACATCATCAAGTTGACATCGGCTTGCTGATGTCACTCAAATGACATATGACGATTTGTTCTCAATGAGAAGAGAATTCTCTCTTCTTTCCTTCCTATATTTCCCTCCCCCTGATGCAACGTGGACCCAACGGATAGGGCCGAATTTTTAGTTAATTTTAATGGTCAATTTTATTTACATTTATTTAAATTATCGTATCTCTAATTAAATAATTTGAGATCGTCTTTGTGATTTCCAACAATTATTCGTAGATTTGATTTTAAATTTGGTCGATTAATTGGTTAGAGACGGTTTAGGATAATTGGTTGTCTATTTAAATTATTTTTATTTTTGTAATGTCATCCTCCTATATAAAGGGATGATGGTCCGATGTTTTTAGGGAGTTCAGTTTGATTAAAATTTTGAGATTTTATCTCTTTCCCCTCTCTCTCCTCTCCCCTCGCGATCTCCGCGTTCTCCTCCTTCAACCTCGCGCTACAAGCGTGATTTCTTCTCTCAACCCTTCCATTATTCTTCCACCGAAAATCCTACCAAATATTTTAAATTCGATCGTCGCGCCAAATTCCATTTTGCATCATTTGGTATCAAAGCATGGCAACCGAATCGTCCCTACGATTCGACGATCCCGTCGCGTATTGGAAGGTGCAATTTGATTTGAGTTGCCTATCTCATGATTCGCGTACACGCGCACGTCGACATAAGTTCAAGCGACGTCTTGAATCAAGCCTCAAAGTCCAAGAATGGTTGGGCACACAAATCAGTGAAGATCTCGTCGTCCACGACGAAAAGGTCGCTGTCAACGAAGAATCCGCCGCTGTCCCAGCCGTTTTAAAAGAAAAAATCGAAGAAACAGTGGCTGTCCCGGAGATTTCAGATCAGCCGCCTTCGCCGATAGCGCCCCCGATGGTAGCCCCAGCCCCCCAGCAGCTCTCCAGGCCATCTAGACCCCCGCCGCACCACCGACGGCCCCACCCGCGACCTCCAAGCCCCCGCGATACCGCTCCCAGCCCCGGCTACCCCTCGCGCGTTCTCCCCCTTGCCGAACCCACCCCCTCCGCCCAGCACTTGCTGCCCTTCCCTCTCGCCAGCCCTCCCACGCCGCCACCTCCCTCCCCATCTCCCTTTCCCCCAGTACCACCCCTATCGCCTACCCCTCCCCTGTCTCCCCCCAACCCCACAGCACCCATCGCCACCTCGCACCCCTCGGCCCCCTCTCCGCCGAACCCTAAAACCCCTCCCCACACGCCGCTTCTCCAACCCTAACCTTCCCTCTCCTCCCCGCGATTTACCCCTGAAGGGCCCAACAGTTTTCCCCAGCCCCGACCACAATCCTCTTCCCGACCACCTTTCCCCATCGCCAACCCCGCAGCCCTCCCTCACCCACCCCCACCTCGCACCCAGCGATCTTCCGCATCTCGCCCTTCCCCGCATCGCCTCCCCTCGCCTCGCCGAACCGCCACCTTCACCAACCTGTCCTCCCCTCCCCCGCACTCGCCATCGCCCGCGCCTCCCCCGCACCTGCAGCGCGCCCTCCCTGCCGCCTCTTCCTCCCACGCCGCGCGCCTCTCGTTGGGAAGGAAAGAAACCCTATCGGGGGTTAAGGGAACCGAATTCCTCAACTTTCGGGAGTTGAGGTTGATTGGGGAAAATTGCAAGAGAAAATTCCATAAACCCCATATTTGCAGAAGGGCCAAAAGGAGTAGGAAAGTCAAGAAGATTGAAGGGATGTGAAATTTGCGCCCAAGCCCCCGGCGGCAGAAATATTTAAAAAAGGGCTGCAAACCAGAAATATGGGGATCCTCCTTATCCAAGTAGGACTAGGGCCTTGGGCTTCCCCTATATAAGGACCCCATGGCTTCATTCCTTGGACACATCTCCTCCCCTCCTCTCCTTGTTATTGCTTCGCTATGGATGCTCCGAAGGCCATGTTGTTCATGCCTCAACAATTCTTCCGTCACTACAAGGAAGAGACAACAATCAAGAAGACACTGCCATTCGCGCTACACATGTTCTTCAACCATGAAGGCCGCGTCACCTACGCCCGCATATGGACTCCACCGTTCACCCCACACCTATTCTTCCATACAATGACTGAGCACGCCGAATCGTCCTCCAAGCCTGCAGATTCTGCAATTCGTCGGAAGACGATCTTTTAAAGCGGAGGAGAGTTGATGCAGCGTGGACCCAACGGATAGGGCCGAATTTTTAGTTAATTTTAATGGTCAATTTTATTTAGGTTTATTTAAATTATCGTATCTCTAATTAAATAATTGAGATCGCCTGTGATCTCCAACAATTATTCGTAGATTTGATTTTAAATTTGGTCGATTAATTGGTTAGAGACGGTTTAGGATAATTGGTTGTCTATTTAAATTATTTCTATTTTTGTAATGTCATCTCTCATATATAAAGGGATGGGGGTCCGATGTTTTTAAAGAGTTCAGTTTATTAAAATTTTGAGATTTTATCTCTCTCCTCTCTCTCTCCCCTCTCCCCTCGCGATCTCCGCGTTCTCCTCCTTCAACCTCGCGCTACAGGCGTGATTTCTTCTCTCAACCCTTCCATTATTCTTCCACCGAAAATCCTACCAAATATTTTAAATTCGATCGTCGCGCCAAATTCCATTTTGCATCACCCCCCAAAGGCCTTTTCTCTGTTCTCTTCTATTTTCAACCGATAGAACTTTTCCCCCTTTCTTTCCCAATTTCTTCTCTTTTTCTTCCAATTGCCCCATCAAAAGAGCCACAATCTCTCAAAAATTATGGAGTTTGCTGTTTTAGCTTCAGATTTCGGCCTGCATGCAAGCGATCCTCCTTTTTGGAAATCAAAAATAAAAGGTACAATCCTAAGGCCCTAGCCAGAGGGCTTTATCAGAGATGTTCCAAGCCGAGCCTTATCGATATCTACGCTCCAACTTGAGGGGGAGTGTTGAGATATTTCCCATCTTTCGTATTGTTTTCTTTATATCTATTTATTTTGTCTTCATTTATTTTTTTCAATAGGTTCCTCTCCTATATAAGAGAACCCAAGGACCTCTCATTAATAAATTCAATTCATTTCCTTCTACATAAACAAACGTTGAAACTATAGTTAGCGTCTTTGTATTAAAACTTACATTGTAATAAGAGATTGTATTGTTGTTGGATATGTATATAATCCTATATCTATTATTACAATCAATAATTGGATATATATTCCTTAAATATGTGCAATTAAGTAAAGAAATAGTTTTTGTGTACTCCAATAGTTCCTGGATATGCATTTCTTGTACTTCAATAGTGGCTAAATATGTATCAATAGTTCTTGGATATGTATTAAAGTAAAGAATTAGCTTTTTTTGTTAAGTGTTCTTATGAGAAATGTCATTTTATATCTCATGTATGTATATATAGTATTTTTTAGATATTTATTTATTTCTAAGTTTAATATTATGAAAGGACATTGAACTACATATACCCCGCATATCACTTAATACTATTCGGTGACTTGTCTGAATACATGCACATACCGCTTCCTAAACTATGACTGCATTCATGTGAGCATGTCGTGGCTGCTCCGTCTATTGATTTAGCTTGGGATTGCATATTGACTTGATGAGGATCTTCATGTGGCCTCTACGAAGATATAGGGTGATGACGAAGATGTTCACAGCTTGTTTTTTTCGTATCACCGACATCACCTGCTTGTTCTTTCGTTGTATGCCAGAAGACATTGACCATTGGTTTTTCTCATGTGGGTGTTCTCAGGACGTTTGGAGGGGTATAGACTTGGCATGGGTGGATAGTTTTTACACTTGAGAGATTTTGGAGTTGCTTGTGCACTACATCTGACCACTATAGAAGGGAAGGGCGTAGCCTTCTGCGATTTTGCGGACTATATGCCTAGCTCGGAATGTCTTGATTTTTCATGAGCAGCATTCTATGTGAAGACCTCATCTTACTCAATGTTTGCTGGCTTAGAGTATATTGATTTTCGAGAGAAGCATTCCTCTGTGGAGAATGTTTTATCTCACCCAAAGTTTCTTTATGAGTCTGACCTATATACTCATAATTTTTGATTAATATATTTTGTGTACCTACCTAGGGTGACTGCTCATCACTCCATAAAATGAAGAAAGAAAAAAGATGGGGTTGGCATTGTGGTGAATTGACAAATTGTCAAAGAAATATGTAAAATGGTCATGAACAGAAATCAAGCTTCTACTTGCTCACACTTTGGAGTATATGTAGTTTTATCTTTCAACTTAAAACATCTCTATCTTTGGAGAAGTTTCATGCATGATCCTAATGCATGGAGCTTATGTTACTATGGTAAAAACTCTGATTGCCGGTAGAGATGCTTGTGATGAAGCTACCTGCATTGTCGCAATACATTTTCATGGAAATCCTCAATGTTATATATACTCTTATATTTTGTTCAGTGCTAGTAGTCTTCTAAAATTCACTGGTTTTGTCCAAACTAAATTTGATTGCCTCCATATTTTTGACATAGAAAGTGTGATATGGTTATTTCTTAGTTTTAATAATTGTAATATGGGTCTACTTTTGAACTTCATAGATCTGGATAAGAATTTTTGTTGCATGGCTGCGGGCAGTCTTTCAGACAGAGCAACATGGTTTTATCAGACACAAAAGTTAGCATCGCTGTGCTTGTTTCTTTTAACTAAATGCAACTCCACGTGTCATATGCATGAAGATGTGGTCTCTGTTACTGCTCTGGGAATGCGCTTATTGATTTCATTCACTGATCTCAAGTCTTGGAAAGGTATTAGGAAAGAGAATGTTGAGCATTGTGGTCAGATGATAAAGAAACTACTGATGTACATGGCAACTGGTAGAATACCACTCTACAGTAGTATTCACAAGTACATATCGGATCATGTAAAGAGCAATTCTCTAAATGATGACAATTTCCTGATCACCAGTGCTGTAACACTATTGCTACGCCCGTTCCATGCCAAGAGGCTGGGGGTATTTGATCTTGGTGATTTCGAATTGACGGCTGCTGCTGAAGAATACTGTAAATTTATTCTTACTATTCCTTGCTTATTGCAACGCCTGCCATCTGTTTTGCTGCGTGCACTTAGGCATGAGTCGTCACTCTTACCTTGCCTCAAGGTTTTACTGGTGAGCTTTTTAGCAACATCCTTATTTTTAAAACATACGAAAACTCGAGTTTTCTCATGGTTGGTGTACGTGGGAATATATTCCAAAGGTCTTCTGCTTTTGTCTTGGAAATAATTCAACATCTAACCCCACAGAGAAGATAACCACTTCCAAACACACCGGAATAATTTACATCCAGATTGACATGGGAATGAATTTATTCATGCGGATAATGATAACTGTATCTAAGTCATTCATCTGAAAAAAAGCATAGATTTTTTTACATTATGAAATAGAAAGGATCCGTTATCTATGGCACACAACTTTTTACGTCAATTCTGGTTCAGTAAGAAGAGCATATATCCAAAATCCCAATCATCTTTGGCTGATCTTTGATATAGAAAGGTTTTTAAATGTGAATCTATAACTCTTTTGCTAATTAATCATCTTTTGCTGATCTTTGATATAGAAAGGTTTTAAATGTGAATCTATAACTCTTCTGCTAATTAGTTATTTCACTGACCCTGGTTATCCATGCATGGACAAGAGCAAGGCTAAAAAAGTTCGTTTGTTCACTTATCACTTCAGCGTGCAAAGCCAAAAGCCGAATTTTTTCCCTTCATTCACAGGGCATACTAATATACAGAGTGATAATAAGATAGAATCTTCCATAGGTGCTCCTGACTTCTTTGGCAACCACATCTTTAGTCATTTTTTCATATATAGATATCTATCTGTTAATGGAAATACCCTTTCATAGATCTTGGTTCTGCATTTGAGTTATATCTAACATCAACAACAACAAAGCCTTCTCCTACATTAAGTAGGGTTGATTACGTTGATTTTGCCTCCAGTCAGATCTATTTTGGGTTATTCTTGGACTTAGATTCAAGTAATCAAGATTCTTTCGGATAGTCTCCTTCTCATACTTCTTGGACCTTCCTCATCGTCTCTTAGCCGGCTCAACATGCATTTTTTAAACTGATGCATCCGTAGATATACTTTGCAAATGACCAAGCCACTTAAGTGGTTCTCTCTCATTTTATCCTCTATCGAAGCTACACAATCTTTCCTTCTTATTACATCGTTTTGAATCCGATTTCATGTATGACCGCACTTCCATCGTAGCATTTTTTTATTTATGCTAATGTCATTCTCGACGCATGTCTATGATTGACATGCTAACATTCAGATCCATAGAGCATAACAAGTCTCATGCTTGCTTTGTAATACTTTCCTTCAATTTTCCAAGGATTTTTCTTATTACATAAAATAATAGAGGCTCCTCAACATCTCCGTTGATTTCCCCATCATTTGAGTTTCATTTCTTGATATTCTTAATCAAATCTCTTTCTGAAGCACCGGGTCAAAAGCCCCTAGTTGTCCTAATATATTAGAGAGTAGGATGATGGTAATAGTTTGGGAGTAGGATAGATTGCTTTCCGAATAAATAAGGATCTGATCGGACGACCTCTCGACGAATTGCAAAATAGATCCCAAGTATCTAAAAGATTCTTTCTTTGGAATGACATCTTCTCCAATCATTACCTTGATTACTTCACCACTGCTTTCGCCAAATGTGTACTCCATATATTCCATCTTAACCCTACTTATTTGAAATCCTTTAGTATCTAAGGCATGTTTCCAAATCTCAAGCTTCTTATTTACCCCATCTCTAGTCTCATTGACCAACACAATACCATCAACAAACAACATACACTAAAGTATCTCGTCTTGAATATGACTAGTTAAGGACTCAAAGCTAAAACTTGATGCAAACTGATGTTGATGTCAAAATTGTTAGTCTTCCTAGACTGGATCCTTACATAAGATGAAGCTCATCATACTTATCCTTTACAAGGTTTAGGTACAAGAAATTCATTTGTCTCTTCTCCAAAACTCTCCATATGATCTCTCAACGGCTCACGATTTTTATTGGAGGCAACAATAGGTACCCACCTTATGATGAAGCAATATTGTCCATTGATCATCTCTTTTTTTACCCGTGTGAAGACAAGCTCTGTTTGGCAAAAACTAGAGAGTGGAAGTGTGACTTATAGCGACTTGTAATTTTTTGGCACTTCGTTTACAATGCGAGACACTGATCCACCAAAGAAATCCTCCTTTTGATTATGACTCTCTAGGCAATTTGGCATCTTGAAATGGTGTTGTTTTTGCTTCTAATCATTTATATGTTGACAATGTAATGTTTTATGTCAGGACTCTACTCAAGTCATAGCTCCTGTAAAGTCACACTAATATATTTCCCATAGCTTAATATACTTGGGGAGGACACCCTTGCACATTTCCCCTTTTTTGCGCAAAAAAATTACTCATGGAATTTAATCATAAGCCTTCTCTAAATCAATATAATTTATATTGAAGTTCTTCCTTTTAGCTCTATAAATCTCCAATGTTCTCAACAACTGGATAGCTTTAATAGTTGAGCAACCTGGCATGATTCTGAATTGATATTCTATCACTTTAGAAGCTTGCCTCAACCTTCTTTTATTCACACACTCCTAATTTTCATAGTATGACTCATCGGTTTGATACCTCTATAATTCAAACAATTTTGAATGTCTCCTATATTCTTGTAAAGAGCACCATGATGCATCTCCTCCATCCTTCATGCATTTTCTTGCTTCGTCAAGTGATATTGAATAATTTTGTAAGCCAAGTTAAGTTTCGTTCACCTAGAACTCCCTAAACTTTTATAGGAATGTTTTCGGGTCCTACACCTGTCCCAGGTTTCACAACCTTCAAACCCTCCTATGCTTCCTTACTTTTTATTTATTTATAACTTGTACGATTCCAATAACTTTTAATCTCTATATTTCCTTTCCCAATGAAATAAGTATTGCTTCCATCTAATTTCTATAAAAAAACAAGCGCATTTCCTTCCTCATCCGTAACGCATCTTGAGTAAAATCTTTGGTCTTTCCTTCTTTTATTTTGACCAATCTGAATATATCCTTATGGCCTTTCTTAGAGTCAAGCTTTTCATACAAACTTCATAGGCTTTCATCTTAGCTTCACTTACGATCTTTTTTGCTTCTTTCTTTGTTGTTTTGTATTCGTCACCTCACCCCTTTCTTCACCCTCAATCTCAAATTCTGCTCTTGTTGCTTTTCTTTCCTCCCCAATCCCATCCATTCTTAATTCTCTTTTATCCTTTAGCCTTGTTCTTCTCCTTCCTTCCACTTTTGTATACTCTTCTTACTTCTCCTTCGTAATCTTCCCTCCCCATCTTTATGAGTTTGCATTTAATGGACTCCCCCCATCGCCTATATCCAAATCAATGATCCATTTTTGCCAAGGAGTTTGAGGGAGTTTGACGATCATCTTCTAGGTTTAGATTTCTTCTTGGAGTGATCTTCGAATCAAGCCATCTTTGAAGGCCTTCTCCAAGGAGTTGGGTGGAATCAATTTAGGTTTTTCCTGTGAATTTTAGAGTTAAGTGGCTCTATGATCATGACGGATCTTGCTTTTATGGTAGTGTTCTTTAGACCAAAGCAGATGGAGAGAGCATATGGTTTTCATCTCTCTTGGTCAAGCTTTTGCTTCTAGGTGACTGATGTGGTGTTGAAGATGAGGTTAAGATGCTTATGTTGGAGGACCTTGTGCTATGCGAAACTTAGTGCACCCTAAATCAGTGCAATTGCTATATGGAAAATGGCTTCAAAACTAGGGGAGGCTTCTGCATTGTGTGTCCTTGAGGTGCATATCTCTTGTTGTGGGTGTTTGTGCCCTTGAGTGGTGTAGGGTTTGGTGGTGGGAATACGTACACCTGATGCTTGGCATGAAGTTTGGAGGTGTTTGCCTAGCATTTGTTTGATTGATTGCCTAAGAGAGTTGCTAGAGGTTGATATTGATGCATTTCAAGTGCCCGAGACAATGTCTGTGAGAATAAGTAGGAATTCTCCTAATATGAATGAAGAACACTTTCATATGCTATCTTCTATAGTCTATGGGAAGAAAACAAAGCTGAATATAGACTGCTTATAAGTTGGGAAGATAATATATGGGGTGCTAATGTTGCTAAAACATTTTTTTATGCTAATAGAATGAAAAGTTCACATGTGCTGGCTGGTGCCCTTTCTGTTTGTGTGGTGACAGTTGCTCTGATAAGGATGGTGGGAAGGGATGTTGAGGGCGGTTTCCTTTCGTATTTCTGTACTGAAGGGATCCCGATTCCCGTACTCCATTATGTAGATGATACTGTATTTTTTGTGGAGAGAGGTTTGGTAGAGGCGAATGGAATGGCAAATTGGGCTGGTCTCCGGTTTGAAGATTAATCATGCCAAGTTTGCTTTTGTGCCTTTTGAGATGGACAAAGAGGAGATGACATTCTGTGAGATGGCCTTGCAGACACATAGAGGGGCTTTCCCTATCATGTATCTTGGTTTACCGTTGGTGGGCGGTAGACTACGCTAGTCTTAGTGGCAGACTGTGATTGAGAAGCTGGAAAAGAAGTTTGTGAGCCGGCGTGCTGCATTTCTGTCAAGAGGTGGTCGTCTTATGCTGATGAAGGCAATCCTCTCGGCTATCCCGATGTTTTTCATGTCTTTACACCTCTTGCTTGCTGGGGTGAAGGGGAAGCTAGAGATGATTATGAGACTATTTTTGTAGGCTCTGAGTGGAGAGTCTCAAGGGATGCCTCTGGTTGGTTGGAAAATTTTAATGTTGTCAAAGGAGGATGGTGAGCTGGGGATCTGCAGTTTGGAGAAAATGAACCCATGGGTAACCCGAATTTGGAGAGAGGTTGAATTACTGTTTAGAACTTTGGGCTTTATTTATAGGATTGCATCTAATCCCTCAGTGCCAAATGCTGGTGTTTTGTTGCCTTCTAGTTTCTGAAAGGGGATTGGTTCTGTGCTTCTGCGTGTGGTGCCATTTATGAGGCCTATTCTAGGGGATGGTTGTGGGTTCATATTTTGAAGGGATGACTGGACTGGTCAAGACCCCTTGAGGGGTCGATTTCCACAATTTTGGCGGATGACATAGAGGTTTCTGTTAGAAATTGTTGGGAGCAGAAGCATGATACCTTCTTTTCGTACGATTTGTGGATTTCTCGTTACTGCTTGAGGCACTGTCGACTGGTGGGGGGATGGATGGATATGTTGACATTCATTGTGCAAAAAGCCTATAGGGTTTTCTGTGGTCTAGAGAGTCGGGATCAAGCATTGATTTCAGATCGGTTCACTGACTTGTGGAGTTCGAAGGTACCATTACATATCTGGATTTTCATTTGGCTGCTGCAAAGGAAGCATCTTATGACGAGGGATTGAAGAACATGATTCTTTCCTGGGTGTGACGGCATTTGTATGTTGCGTGGCATCGGAGGAGGGTACTAGGCATTTGTTCTTTGGCTGCACTGTTGCTAGGAAGGTATGGACTGAGGGGAGCATGGAGAAGGTCGTGGCAGTGGAGTGGGGTGCTTTTCTGGACTCCATGGAGGCTCTTGGAGGCTGGCATAGTCCGACCAAAGTATGGGTGATTGCTATCCTTTGGTCTTTATGACATGCTCGAAATGGTTTTTGTTGAGATATTTGTTAACTTTTATCCTTTTGTCTATTCTCTTTTCTTTCTGTCCTCTCTATGTAATTTGCCCAATAGGTTTCTCCTCTATATGAGAGATCCATGGTCTCATGAATAAACAACTCTATTTCCATCAACATGGTATCAGAGTGACAACCTAGATCGGAGCTTGTGCCCTAGTTCCTTTCCCATCCACAAGCCCTACGCATTCCGTCATCGTTCTCCTCTCTCAGGGCCTACTGCCTGGGCTACAACGACACTCAGTTGCCGTGCGTGTCCTGGATCTCTGCCCAACGTCGCTGTACAACAGTGTCGCCTAGCAGTGCCACAACAACAACAACACCCACCAACGTTACTGGTTGTGGCGTTATTTGGCATTAGTTGGTCGAATCTGGCCTTTTTTGGCATATTTTTGGTCAGATTTTGCTTCGTTTTTGGTATGATTAGTGCGAAATCAGGCAACCGTGGACTTCATCGAGACATATCGTGGATGATTTTGCTTATGGTTGATTCTGGTATGAGTTTACACCGACAACCACCCTCCTTGATGTCTGTATAGACCCCCTATCGTATGTTTATGATCTCAGTCATGTACCAACCCGGCAATACGCCAGAGAAAAGAGTTGATATTCCATCCACATGGGCCTTTAAGGGTCCATCACTTATTGTCAAGATGGATGGCACAACCACAACCTACGAGTTTTGGACGATGCAGTTCATGAATCTCTGGAAGAGCCATGGTAAGAAGCATATTCTGATACATGATGAGCCAGAAGACAAAACCGAGACCAACGCCTCATGGGAGGCACATGACACGCAAAAGTTTGGATATCCGGTACTATTTCTGTAGAAATAGCCAATGATATTTTCTGTTAGCCCCCGTCAAAGGCAATGTGGGACATTCTTGTAGGAACTTATTTTCAGTGAGGAATGAGTTGAAGATCTTGCAACTCCAACTTGATATCTTTACCACCAAACAGGATGATCGTCCTCATCATGCCCTATACACATCTCTTATGGGTATGTTTGAGAGACTTTATAGCTTCATACTACTTACAGCCTCACCAGAGCAGCAAGGCATTTCATGATTCGGTTATGACTGAGGTCTTTCTGGCAGCACTTAACCCCGAGTATGACTTGGCTCGTTTTCAGCTACTCATAGATGCTACTATACCCGCCTATGGAGGAGGCATATCGTAGGATGAGCGGACTGAGCATCCCCTCTGCCACGTCTTCTCAGATGCTACTATACCCGCCTATGGAGGAGGCATATCGTAGGAGGTATAGGTGGCTCATTTCCATTCGCAGGACGAGGCACACAAGGCAAAGGAGGCCCACGCCCACGCAAGTCCTGGTCATACTGTTACCAGTCAGGTCATTCAAAGGACACACGTAACTCGAAGCACGTCTTTCCACCATCAACCCGTACTGTTGAGCAGGTTCGGACTGCTCTTGATTCTATTAATCATCGTTATGATGACTTTGCTATCCATCTGAGAGAGATCATACCCCCAATTGCCGAATCTTCTAGTACATGCCCATCAGATGTTGCTGCTTCTGCCTCCACTAGTGCTTCAGGTATTACTCATGCATCTAGTAGTTACTCTAGATCGTATCCTTGAAAATGGATAGTGGACTCTAGAGCATCTCATCATCTATGTGTAGATCGCTCATAGTTCGGTATCTATAGCCCTGCACAACCGAGTAGATCAGTTGTCATTGCTGATGAGATACATTCTCCTATTACCAGTTAGGGGAAGGTTCATTTGACTCCCTCCATGCGTCTATAAAAACGTTCTTCATGCAATTGCCAGATTACAAATTTTGTCAATTGTCGTTCTATATTTGACCTTGCTTCCCTTGCTTTTCTGGATATACTCATAGACACGATTGGATGTGACCGTGAGCATGGAGAGCTTTACAGGTTGACCCAGTCTCCTTATGCTGGTGCCACTTCTCTTTCTGCTGAATCGACTTTTTCGTACACTTGGTATCTCAGATTCGGTCATCTTCCACTGTAGAAGATTTGTCGCCTTATCTCTGACATCTCTATCAAGTTCAATTTTCAATGTGAACCATGTCAACTTAGAAAGCATCACCGGTCTAGCTTTCCAAGTCGTCAAGGTCGTAGTAGTCAGAGTCTTTTTGAGTTGTTTCATCTTGATATGTGGGGTCCTATTTGCGTTCCTGATCATTAGCATTCTTAAATTGGTCTCTTATTTAAGGGAATTGTTACTTTCCTATATCATCCACGGGAATGATGTTGAAGTTTTAGGCTCTTTGAGTTTGCTAGCCACTTTGTTGCAAACCAAAGAACTTGATGAATCCATGTTAGATGGGCTTGGGATTCTTCTGGAACGAAAGCATCATATGAAGTTTCGGTTCCAAGCTCTGGTGCGTGAAGGCTCTGATGAAGAGCAACTATTTTTTCCAGAGAATAGCCTGACAAAAGATTACATAAATACCGAACTAGATCGATATGTGCAAAATTTTATGGCCAAAGGTGGATTTTCATTTTGCTGTGGTGAATCTAGAGTTAGTCCGCAGGTTCACAGAAAGCAGGTTCTTAATTCGTTGGTCAGCCTTGTCTGAGACCTATTATTTGTGCACCAGTTCTTTGGGCAGGGGGGTGGCTTTTAAGACAACTGCTTCCCCATATCGAACTGAATTCTTCAGCCAGCATCTGAAACTGTTGAAGGATTCTCACAAGCTACTCTGTGGCTCTTCTTTTGGAGGAAACCAAAAGAAATTGGTCTGGTCAGCTTCTACCAGTTCTAATAGATGAATGGAAGAACTGTAAGAAAGCAATTGAAGCCTCCACCCCTCAGAAGGACCTGAAGCGCATTTTGTTGCCATTTCAGAGAAACCATTCTAAACGTGAATCATCTTTTGCTGCGGGTGGAAGGATGTGCAAAACTGTCAAGGTATTTGTACTTCGCCATCAACTTCTAATTCTTTATTCTGGGGTCTCTTATCTGATCTGCTCCTCGTAAATTCTTCATCATTTTCAACTCTAAATTCTCGTGCGAAAGTTGCCGGAATGGAGGTATTATTACCAAAGCCGGGCACAGAGATATTTATTGCTAAAGCAATACCATGTAGAATATATATAATCCATGGCATGGATTTGCATGATCATTGCTATATTGTCTCTTGATCAAGTAAAAACCTCTTTGGGCTTAGATATGATCTTCGATCTCCACTAGAGCTCGATAGAAATTGCCACTCTATAATCCAGTAAAGTCAATTCTATGAATTGGCATCAGTCTTAATTCAATTTTGATCCAACTAGTCTCTTTTAGTATGTTGTTTTTCAATAAACTATTATGTAGGTACTGAGTGTGTAAGTATACTTGAATGTGTTCAAGAAATGTAAACTGCCTGTAGTTGGGTTTGTGCTACATCGGGTTGGGAAGTAGCAAGATATGAAGTAAAGTAGGTGGCTTCATGGAGAACGGGGGAGAAATCTTAGAACAAGGTTTGAAGTTGTGGTTTTTACCTAGTGGGGTTTACCTAGGATTGAATACCATCTCCACCTCAGGATCATCACACATGCCACCCGCCTATTCTCAGTGTTACAGAAGTCGGTATTAGGTATTCAATCGGAGGAATCAATGGATAAAGAATATTCGGTATTTGGGAGAATATTCGAAACTATTAGGTTTTGTATTTTTTAATTATTTTAAATATAAAAGTTATGTCTAAACTATATATTCTTATATCTTTATACATATATGCTCATCAATCAATAAGAGTCCATGATAAAAGTACCAATTATCAAATTACGTATGGATCTTTAACATTTGTTGTGATATTGAGATCCTTTAAACAAATGAAAAATTTAAAAAAAATCAGCTGCCTGTTGTAATAGTCAGCAGAATGTTCGACCAAATACCTGAATACTGGGGTCGATTCTTCAGGAATATTATGGTTGGAGCGAATATTGATCGAATAGCAATATTATATTTGGTAACACCACCAAATAGAATATTCAACCGAACGTTCAATCCATTCGGTCGAATATAACAACAATGCCTATTCCACACCAGCATCCTATCACAGCCCCCTGCCATCTCCACCCTTCGTTGGCCCGTCCGGCACATCTTTCACGTGGTTGCACGATAGTCAAACTACCCTCAAGGGGTGGACCTATAAGAAGACTGATTTCCCTTTTTCAGTTCAATTAATTTAATATGTAATTAGCAATTTGCATCTTACTGGGTTTGAATAAACCATGTTGTGATTTACTTCGTCGACGATCAAAATAATTGGAAGGCAAATGTGTTAACAATGCTAGAAGAATTTTCTCCCCATCCAATGTAACCCCCTCCCACATCCAAACTCCTCCCACTCTCTTCAAAGCTTCCACGACTTCTAGACCCCTCATTTGAGGATCCAACATGATCTCGCTTCCCCCGTCTAACCACTCACCTCCTCGCCATGGCTATGTCCTTTACCCTTGTGAGTAACACCACCTTCCTGTTGTCATGACTGTCTCCACCTCAGGATCATCACGCATGCCACTTGCCTATTCCCGGTGTTGCAGAAGTCAATATTCGGTATTCAGTCGGAGGGATCAGTGGATAAAAAATATTTGGTATTCGAGAGAATATTTGAAATTATTCGGTTATGTATTTTTTAATTATTTTAATTATAAAAATTATGCCTAATATATATTCTTATATATTTATACATATATGATCATCAACCAATAAGAGTCCTACGGGGGGCGGGACCACTGGTGTTGGCGGGAAGCTCCGTTCACGGTCAAGAAGGCCTTCGGTGCTCTCTCTCGGCCGCCATCGTCGCAATCGGAGATTCTAATTAGGGATTGCGCTTTTCTATGGGCTCTCAAGCTTCCTGAGAGAATTGGTTTCTTCCTTTGGCTGCTCAGGAGACAGAGGCTGATGACGAGGGACCGATGTGCCAGACTGTTAGGTACCATCTCTGACAGGTGCCTGCTATGCAATGAGGCGATTGAATCCGTGGAACACCTCTTCTTCTTGTGCCCCATGGTGATTCAAGTTTGGCAGGGGGTCGGTTTGGACTGGTGCTGCACGAACGATCTCCAGACCTTCTGGAATGTGCTGCTGGCAAATAAGGATAGGCCGAGGAAGGAGATGCTTTATCCTGTGGCCATACTCTGGGCGATTTGGCGGGGTAGGAATGATTTGCTGTTCTCGGGCCAAAGATTCTATAAGGAGAACGTGGGGATTTTTGCAAAGCACTTGGTGGAGGATTGGGCGTTGTAATGGCTCTGTAGTGTCGGCGTGTTGTTGTTTTGCCCCCCCTCTTTTTATTTTTGTCTTTTGAATAAAACCTTTGGGCGTGCACCATCGAGTGTCTCCCCCTCGTCTATGGATTTAAAAAAAAACAATCAATAACAGTCCAAGATAAAAATACCAATTATCAAGTACATATATGGAGCTTTAACATTTGTGGTGATACCGAGATGAATGGAAACCTTTAAAAAATAAAAAATTCAACAGACCTGTTACAATTGTCGGTCGAATATTTGGGCCGATTATTCAGGAATATTTGGGTTGGATCAAATATTGATCGACTAGCAATATTCTATTCTTTCACCCCACCAAAAGAAATATTCGTCTGAATATTCGGTCCATTCGGCCGAGTATTGCAACAATGCCTATTCCACACTATCATCCCATCACAGCCCCCTGCCATCTCCACCCATCGTTGGCACCTCCAGTATCTCTTTTGTGTGGTTGCACGAGAGTCAAGCTACCACCCTCAAGGGGTGGACCTAGAAGAAGACTTGATTTCCCTTTTTCAGTTCAAGTAATTTAATACTCCAACTTTAGAGGAGTTTTAAAAATAACTTACTGTATAGTTTATTCGGCTGGAACTCTTTTATAATATTCCCCTTCATTCTAGACTTGCCTTCTATAAAAGAGGGTTTTGGGTTGAAAGCTTATTTTTCTTTCTTATGAAGCAAGAACTGATATTTCCTACTCAACAATATAAACCATTTTTTCCCAATTCAAGTGCAGTCAACTCATGGATTCTTCGCTTTCGAACATATCTAGGTTGGGTTTTATTCTAACTTATATGCGAAAATGTCATATTCTTTACTGTAGTTTCCTTCCAACATTTATTTAGACTTCAAGATCTTTCGTCTAACTTCTTCCACTGGTGAACTGGAGGGCCAGATGGTGTTCTTTGCACTTAGCTAAGCCACTCGGAACTAGTTTTATCATCTCTCGGTGTGTGCCCCTGAAACAATGGGAATTTGATCATTCTTTTTGTTGGGATACATCAATAAGAGAATCTTCAACTCAGTTACAAACATTTTCAACGCGTATTAATACTTAACTGCCTGATACTTTTCTCCATAAATCTTTGCAGAATTCAGTAGATTTATAGTAACTAAAGTTACAATAAACATCATGATAGTACTTGCATAAATAAAACAGGAAAATAATATGTTACTGCAAAAGAGTTCTGGGGTTTCAATGTAACAATCCCAACATACGGTGCATTTCTTAATAAACATGTCACCCTCGTATGAACAATAATAAATGCTTGTAAGTTGGTGGATTTTTCACAATGATGCATTACGGTGCTTTTGCCATTTTTAGTGCATAATGATGACTACTGACCTCTTGGTAAGCATCTTTATCTTTTGAGGAAAAAATGAGCCATCCTCATTAGAAACAATCATACCTCATATTTTACATCAGAAAAATCTCGGTATAGTTTTTGCAATATTTACATTCCTAAATATTCTACATTTGTTCCCTCCAGATACATTGAAATATATTTTTATTAATTCTCGCAGTTCCATATGATCTCCTACAATTTTCATGATTAAACAAGTTAGTTGATGGCTTTCATTATGCTGATTTATTCTTTCACGGGAGACTGATCTAACAATGACAGGTGTGATAGGTTTCTAGGGAGAAAATCCTTGCAGGTATATTGAAAGCTGAGTCTGGGGATGGTGCTAAAGTTATTGAAGGAATTCCATGCATAGGTTGGGCTCTTTCTAATGTCATTAACTTATCGACTGAATATAATATTCATTCCAGTGATTCTGGCAAATTTATCCAAGGATTGGACTACCAGTTGTATGTTCGAGCAATAGGATGCCTCTCAGAGAAATTTTTAGATTGGGTCGAGAATGCTCCCTTCGATAAAAGGACGGGAGAGATTGAATCAAGGAGTTCATCTTTGTCTAAAAGAGTTTCTACTGATATGGAAGCTAAAACCATTCCTTTTGAAGCAGAAAAAGTTTCTTTGGCAGACCAACTTGTGCCTGTCCATCAGCAATGGCACCTAAGGTTGCTTCTTAATGCTGTTGAGAATCACAATGCAAAAGAAGATCCCAAAACTATAACAACCTCCGGAAATTTGCAACTACTTGATATTGTGTTTTTCTATGCCAATATATTGAGAATACATCATTTTTTGAATCCCTTGGTTGGATGCGTGCCTCTTCTTAATATGCTCGCTTTCACACCTGGCTTTCTTCCGGTGCTATGGCAAGAATTGGAAGGTTGTATATTTGGTGTCTCTTTTGGTGACTCAAAAATTTTTCGGAATACAATAAGTAATCATCACAATCACACTGATCATTTGCTCGATAAAAAGATGAAAGGAGTTTTAAGAGATGCTGGAGATAAATGGGTGAACGCCCTTCAAAAGATTACTGGTAGGCCCTCCGATATAGAATATTCTGCTTCAAACGACGACCCTCTCAATATGGATCTGGTAGGTGATGAGAACTCGAGTTTCTGGCCGATAAAATCCCTGGGGCATGGCCTTCAGTGTTTTCCAAGGGAGATATCTCATTTGCTGCACCTGTTTTGTGCTACATATGCACACTTGTTATTGGTTCTTGATGACATAGAGTTTTATGAGAAACAGGTAATATAGTGATATGTGATGTGGTTTATGCATGAATTAGAAAAATTCTTGCAACAATAAACTGATTTGTGTGGTTGCTAAATTTTTTACAAGGTCCCGTTCACCCTCGTCCAACAACAAAAGATCTCAAATATGCTCAACAGTTTGATTTATAGCTCATTTGCCAACAGTGACAAGAAGAGTAGAACTTTAATTGATGTAGCGGTGCGATGTCTGAACCAGCTGTATGAGCGAGACTGCCGGCACAAGTTCTGTCCAAGTTCATTGTGGCTTGAACCTGCCAAAAAAAACCGTCTTCCGATTGCTGCAGCTGTCAGAGCTCATGAAGCGGCTTCTGCAAATCTTTATTCCGGAGACACATCTAAGATAAATTCAATTATTACAACAATGCCTCACGTGTTTCCATTTGAAGAAAGGTATATTCTTAGAAAACTTGTAAAAACACATTTTTTGAAGGAACTTGTGGAACAATATGTTCTTCTAATGAAAATTTGAGGTAGGGTGCATATCTCTCAAGCTAATTTACAATAACCAAGAATCGGATGGAGCCGTAGCTAGGTTACATCATTGTTTATGTAGAACATCTCTTGGAGAAAAATAGTCCTATGTCAAGCCAGATGAAGCGCTCACATAAGAAAAAGCTTAATTTGTTAACTAAATGGACCGAATTTAGTAGTGTTGAGGGAAACCCAGAAACTCTTCAAACACAAAGGGACAAGCCGCTCAATAAAACCATTCCTCCAAATTCTTTTTGGCTGTTTGCAAGTGAAGAACATGTACTCAAAACCATTGTCATTAGTACTGTATAGAGGGCTCCACACGTGTGTATCTTTAGATAATTTTGCCCCGTGTATCTTTGCTTAAGACCCATCTCAGAAGCGAAAATTTCAACTTCACTCAAAAGAGAGCTTTAAGATTCTAGATCCGGTGGCAATCATACTGCAAATCACCGGGATAAAACACTTTGGTAGACATCAATGCCATATAAGCTTTCTTCACGAAGAAAGTGCCACCTTCTCATTGCAAGTGTCCAAGGTTTAAAAAAATGAAAGGCGATATGAGGAGTTTTCCTTGGACTCAAGGCGTATCATAACTTTGAGGAGGTCGATGCATAAGTCTTATTTTCCACTAAATAAATTCAATTTAATAAAAAATATTGTACAATATTAGGAAAAGTATATTATAAAGTAAATCTCCATATATTCAAAGTAAAGTAATTAGATGATCCTTGGGTAATTCTTCAACAACAATAATGAATCCTTTTCCCACATTAAGTAGGATTGGTTACATGGATTATTTGCCTCCCTTTAGTTCTATCTTGGGTCATTCTCGGGTTTATATCCAAAAAACTAAGATCCCTTCGGATAGTGTCATTCCAACACTTCTTGGGCCTTCCTCACCCTCTCTTAGTCGACTCAACATCCCAAAACTCACATCTCCTAATTGGTGCATCGACTGATCTCTTTTGCAATTGGCCAAACCACCTTAAGCAGTTTTGTCGCATTTTATCCTCGATCGGAGCTGCTCCAACTTCCCTTTTGATTGCATCATTCCGAATCTGATCTTTACGTGTATGTCCACACATCTACCTTAACATTATTATTTCTGCTATTGCCATTCTTTGCACATGTCTATGGTTCACATGCCAACATTCAGATCTATAGAGTATAGCAGGTCTCACAGCTGTTTTGTAAAATAAATTGTTGATAATTCACAAGCAAAAGGACCATCACAAAACATGATATAAGCTCCATGTTTTGATTACTATATACAATGAATACATTCATCGAATATTAACGTGTAATTTTCCTGTGATCAATCCACAATATTACATAATTGAGTTGTTTGTGCATGCTTCTTTGCCTAAATGTAACTATTTCAGAAATGGCTTCTCATAAATTGATACAAAATGTTATGACTTCTCGTTTGATACATAATGTTGTGACTTCTCGTTATGACTTCTCTCTTCTCTCAGTTTCTCTGATAAAACCCTTAAAAATACAACATTCAATATATTCTTAGACAAATTAACACCCTATGTAGGTCCTACATTCATGTATTTTTGCTTTGAAGTGTACCATTTAATTAATTAAGAAGATGGTATCTGAATTTCATGACCATTGGCACACAATATGTACTTAAAGAATCCCTTTATGGGAATAAACGAGAAGGATTATTGGTAACAAAAGTTAAAGTAATCTCGTCATGTGCCATTTTTTCACTTTAATTTCCTTGAGAAAGTATCCTTGGAACTTGCTTTCGTTTGAGCTACATTATTCTTCGGATTGCAATAAATCCATTGTAATTCATATCATAAATAAAAATAAGGAAATAAAAGTAACAAAAACTATCCATATTCACCATCTAGTGAATAATAAGTCAAGCCGCAAAAATGAAAACCGTGTACAAAAATCCGAGGCGTACACATTTAGCTGCACCTCTACACCTCACCATCTCCGGTTTGCCGCGGTCCCTTGAGGTACACACCTCGCCAATTCCAACTGTGGCACTCGCCTTAAGACGATTTCCCTTCACCTCGTCTCGAGGCTAACTTTTTCATACAATCCCATTGGTCCTTTCTCATTTAGAATCCCTTGACAATCCCCAACTCTTCCGTTAGATTCAAAAAATCAAGCATTTTTTTCTTTGAGAAACCAGATCTCAAGGTGGGGCATCGATTCGTTTCAGCCAAAGCCTCCAAAAGGTTCATGCCCCTATCAATCACTAGTGCAATGAATCTCAAGAGCCAATCACGAATGGTACCGTTCCCACACCAAGTATTCGTCCAAAACCTGAATGAGTAAACATTACTATCTGGCATCGTTTTTGTAGGCATCTCAGGTTAAATCGAGAAAGTAGCCTTCTAAAATGAAGTAGAAACATGAATAGAGCGTGGTAGGCTGATAACTACTTAGAGATCCTATAGGCACCCCTAACCAATTAGCAAGGAAACTGTAGCATCCGGTTTCCAATCAAACCCGAAGTCGTCTGATTTTGGGTCTAATGAACCCAAAAACGTTGTCGGTCAATACTAAACAACCTAAAACGATCAATTAATAATGAATCAAAAGTCGTTCGGACGAAATCGACCAAAAATCGGTCCCTTCGTAATGCGTGCCGCGAAAAGCCGCGACGCAAATTCGGAAACCGCGAAACGAACCGAGACCGTCATTAGATCCGATTCGACGATACAAGACCAACGGAATTGACCGTTCGTCAATCGGAGGTCGTTTGATAATTTTAATTCATAAAATTTAAACCTTAAACAAAAACCGTATCCGGAAATTTCGGGTATTCAAAACTCGACCGGAAGTATATCAACATTATACTCATATTGACCGTCATTCTGAGACGATCAATTCGAGATATGGTGCATCGAAATCCGACATTCGAGGCGCAAAAACGGTCAACTTTAAGAATATTAAGTAAATAAAGTTTTGGTTAAAAAAAAAGGGAAATTTTTTTAAAGTCTGCTTGCTGTACAGGACAGCTGTTTGGAGGTCTTTAATTACACAACACTTGTTCAAATATTTTTCCCCACTTGTCAACACCAAATCCAACCTCTTCCCTTATAAATAGCAACTAAAAGCCCCAATCTTCTACTCTAATTCCCAGCCGTATAGAGCATCTCCAGCCCCTGTGTGACCAAGAAAGCTACTGCTGGAGTTGCTCCTAATTGGGTTTTTGCTCCAATTAGGTTGTTGCATATTGGGATCAAAGCAATCTAATTTGGTACATTCCCTTTTCCCTTTCTCCTTGCTGCCATATGTGTTCATAAACAATCTATTTCTATCCCTATCGGTTGGATTGAGTATCACTCTTTGATTTTGAATCCACTAATTTTTTCTAGAGATCTGCCTCATCTCTCATTATCAAATAGTATCAGTACTATCATGAACAGAAGGTTTATACCTTTATAAAGAGCAATTATTCTCAAACTTTCTAATTGGATATTTAGGCATCACATTTTCTTTTACTCCATTCTAAGTTAGATATATTGGCATCACCACCATTAGGTCCAAATCTGAATCTGGTCACAGTTCCTAATTACTAATAAATTCCATTCCTCCTACCTCATATTCTTTGAATAATAGGGGTTGCTACAGACAGAATGAGAATAGGGTACTTGATCTTCAATAAGCATTAGGATCTGTGAGATTCTGATAGTGAAATCTGTATACACTTCATATGGCTCTCTGCACTCATGTACAAGTTCAAATAGTACACTCATTCATAAAGAGCAGACAAGCATCTGCATATTCTTTTTAGTTTCAATTTAACAACTGTCATATTTTAATATATGTACCAACTCAGTGTTTCTCTCATCTTGTCTCTCATCTTCTATGTGCGGTTAGTAAATTAAAAAGTTATTAGCCATATTAACAAATAATGGATATCTTTGTCATCCTTTCCCGTCATTCAGGAAATTTTAATTGACGGGTAAGGGGAACAATATTTTAGTTTAAATCTCCAGTGGTGGGGTTTCTTTGAGACATAACTTATGATGGATCACCTGAATTGGAAATTCTTTCCTTCCAAAAGGATTCTTATAGCTTCATCCTGATTTCAACACGGAAATAGAGAGGATATATAAACACCTAGAACGGGGTATTATTTGTTTTCAACTATTTTACTTTTGAGATGGCAGTTCCAGTTCCCTGGAAACTATATTAGTTTCATGGTTGAGGAGATTAAATTGTGAAGCCTTACTCCACCTCCACCCTCTCAGAATTAACATCAGATTTTGTTTCAGAATTGAGGAAGTTTTAGTAAATGACAAGGACATGAAAAGCAATTGCTTGTATATTTACTGAACTAAATGTAGGAAAAGTAAAGGACATAGATTTAAATGGCGGGGAAAAGACCTTAGTTGAATCAGTCGAGGTTGAATCCTTAAGAGAGAACACCAAAGTGGGATTACTTATCAATAAATATAATTTGACAAACCTTGAAATTTAGATTCAGTTTCAATAAGTAGTTCCAAATCTTTACAAAAAAAAATGATATAACCCATGACCATAAAGATCGATTATCTTCACAAAATCATCCATTAGGAATACCTTACTATCTATAAATCACTATCATCAACAAGTCTGATGTGCACAAAATTACATGATCTGACCTTAGTTTATGAAATGATGCCTTTTCCATGGCCGAATTCTTGACTTCAATCTTTATTGATCAACTGTTTGAAGATCGTGAATTGTTGGCACTACTAAAACAATCCTGGTTTATGAAGATGCTAATATATAGCATGAAGATGCATAGGGCACCATCAAAAGATCACGCCAATTATGACCGCATCTTTATGAGCAAGTGCGCACACACACATACACACATCTTTATTATTGTTCATAAGTTTTGTTTCTGTCCAGGGATACAACATCTGATACTAGAGGCAGATCAGTTTTGAAAATCCCTTAGTTATATTCAAATCATGGTTAAGGATCCAACTCACTTAATTGATGCAAATGTTATGCAAGTACAGCGAACATTCTACATATCATAAAGGAAATAAGAAATCAAGAAAAAGATGATGGTAAATTGGTGGTGACAAATAATTTGATTATGCCGATCATGGCGATCTTTACCATGATCGTGCGAGGGGGCGGTGACCCTCACCTGGGCGGAAGAAAGGAAGCCCAGTTTGGGCAGCGGCCGCCAAGTGCGCGGGTCTAGGATCCCAGTCCCATTTCGGTTTTTACGCGAGCTCGCAGTGTTTTTACGCCTCGTTGGGATCCTGACTTTAGACCATTCCGTTGACCCTGTTTTAGGATACCCAGGCGGGGGATCCTTGGTTTTCAGTTTTTCGTACGAGCTCGGTTGCCCGTTACCGGTCGGGCTGTTTTTCTAGAGCGACTTCCTGGGAAGTCCCTCTCACCCGTCTCAGTGACGTAGTTGGGGAGTAGACCTATCCCTCTATTGGACCGGCCTTCCAATTAGAGGGCGAGACGGAAGAGCCATTTGCAGGCTTCTTCACCGCTTGAGTTTTCTTTCGCCAACAGACGGCGATACTACATCCAGATCAATCGTATCTACATCTATATCTACATCATTGAGAGTACATCTGAGAGAGTTACAGTGAAGATTTGGAGGAAATCACAATTTAAAATTGAGTTGATTAGAAGAAACTTTAATCTGATTCGAAAATCCTATAAGTTAGTGGACGTGTTGGGAACTTAGTTAGGATGCATTACACAACACCGCATGCCTACGGAGGCCCCCCAACCCTAAGGTACTTTTAAATACATTAGAGTCATAGTGTGAGGTTACACACAGACCAAGACCACAGACTATCCACTAACTTAGAAGGAGTAAATAGAATTAAGGATCAAATTCATCATCATCATATCAGTCCATTATCGAAAACCATGACATGATCTCAATGACAAGAAAGTAGCCATCAAGTTCCGCAACATGATCTCCAAGACCCAAAATCATGATCTTAAAACACATGAAATCTTTATATGTTAGGGTCTTTTATCTAAACTTTATATAAATATATATACATGGGATGAACAGGAAAAAGGGGAGAACAAATGAACTTAGTAGCAAACATTTGAAAACCTTTTTACTTATGCAAGTAAATGTAAATAGTGCTTATTCCACCTTCTACTTGCTCTCTTTTGCACATTATAAATAATTGTTGTTTATTTTTTTAAACTACGGGTTTGTATTCACAATTGTGACTCCTTTTCTTCCTTGCACGCATGGCAGGAAAGGAGTCTGTTGTTCAGTAGCTATACAGGGTTCCAAGAGATAGAGTTTATACTAGAAGGTATGTGTTTTTATGTCAAGTTTTTGTCATGTTATTAATGTAATATGCTTATTTTCTCTTCAGTCAAATTTTTGGGATATACTGTATGTACTGTCAAACTTTGTACATGTAAAATATATGAAAGTTAATGAAATGAGATTTTGGTGACAATTGTTCTATGAACTTGTGGTTATGAATGTTTATGTGAATGTCAGATGAAATCATTTCATTCGTGAAAAATTTTCCCCATAAATTTATGCTTATAATGCGATGTCATAAATGGAATATTGTGAATTGTGTCGTAAACGGGTACCCGGATCCTGAGGGGTTGACAGTTTGGTATCAGAGCAGTGGTACCCCAATACGCACATTCGCAGTACTACTATTCCGATCGCATTAAGTTCTCGGATAGCGACAGTCTTCCGACTTGTCGTGAGTTCGAGAAGGGAAATATGACATTCATATTCAACCACCACAAATGCCACCGATTTCATTAATTTTCATATTATATTCCAAGAAGAGAAAAAGCATATATCATAAGTATCTGTGAATGGCACAGATTCCGCTCGACCATCTGTGTCGCAGCGAGCAGATAGACCACCTGCTGGACCAGCCGGAGTATAGATACGGCTACTCCACCGACCAGACCAGGAGATGACTAACCAAATAGCACACATACTGACTACTCTTATCGACCTTTCCATATTCTATTTGATTCTGATGCGACACATTCTTTTCTTGCTTCAAGGCTACTTGTTTCTTTAGGTAGAGTCGCAGAGACTCTCTCTCCTCCATATCACATCCGAGGGCCAGGTGGCCAGTTATTCATTATTTCACTGATAGTCAGGCACTTGCCCGTACTGATTGGCGGTCAGGAGATGATCACAGATTGTCCACATCTGTAGCTTGATGAGTTCGACTTGATTTTAGGCATGGATTGGCTATCCGCTCATCATGCACTTGTTGATTGCTTTAGGAAGACGGTTGTCTTCAGGATTCCTGATCTACCCGAGTTCACTTTTGAGGGTACTTTGCATGACTCCACCATGGAGTATATTTCAGTGTTGCGGGCCCAGCGACTTGTTGATCAGGGTTGTGATTCATACCTTGCATTTGTTCGGGAAGTATCTGATCAGGAGCCGATGATACAGGACATCCGAGTAGTATCAGAATATCCAGATGTCTTTCCTGATGAGCTACCAGGGCTACCTCCTGAGAGAGAGATCGAGTTCGAGATCACATTGCTGCCAGATACACAGCCGATCTCTATGGCACCATATCGCATGGCACCAGCCGAGTTGAGGGAGCTGAAGGTGCAGTTGCAGGAGTTACTTGATATGGGATTCGTGAGGCCGAGCACTTCACCTTGGGGTGCTCCGGTTCTATTTGTTAAGAAGAAGGATGGATCCATGAGACTATGCATTGATTACAGGCAGCTGAACAAGAGAACGGTGAAAAACCGTTATCCTTTGCCACGCATCGATGATTTGTTCGACCAGCTCCAGGGATCTTCGGTTTTCTCGAAGATCGATCTTCGCTCAGGTTACCATCAGCTGAGGATTCGCGAGTCAGATATTCCGAAGACAGCCTTCAGGACTCGCTATGGACACTACGAGTTTGTGGTGATGCCATTTGGGCTCACCAATGCACCTGCGACTTTCATGGATATGATGAACCGTATCTTCCGTCCATACTTGTACAAGTTTGTAGTGGTGTTCATCGATAATGTGCTCATCTATTCACGAAATGAATGGGATCATGCGAATGATCTACGAATTGTTTTGGATACATTGAGGGAGCACAAGCTATATGCCAAGTTGAGCAAGTGTGAGTTCTGGTTATCCCAGGTCTCATTTCTCGGGCATATCATTTCTGGAGCAGGCATTGCAGTTGATCCTGCGAAGATAGATGCAGTTATGTCTTGGGAGCAGCCCAAGACAGTCACTCGATTCGGAGCTTCCTCGGATTAGCAGGCTATTACAGACGCTTTGTCAGCGGATTTTCACGCATTGTTCGCCCTCTGACACGACTGACGCAGAAGGGAGTTCCATTTATTTGGGACGATTCATGTGAGCAGGCCTTCCAGACACTGAAGGAGAGATTGACTACAGCGCCCATTCTTGCTCTTCCTTCAGGCACTCAAGACTATGCAGTATACACAGATGCATCTGGGGAAGGTCTAGGAGCAGTGTTAATGCAGGGAGGACAGGTGATTGCTTACGCATCATGACAGTTGAGACCGCACGAGCGGAATTACCCCACACATGACTTGGAGTTGGCGGCAGTTGTCTTCGCTTTGAAGATCTGGCGCCACTATCTATATGGGGTAAACTTCGAGATTTTCACCGATCACAAGAGCCTAAAGTACATCTTTGATCAAAAGGAGTTGAACATGAGGCAGCGTAGATGGCTCGAATTGCTGAAGGATTATGATTGCACGATCTCTTACCATCCTGGTAAGGGAAACGTGGTAGCTGATGCACTTAGCAGGAGAGCGCATGCTGATGGTACGGCGAACTGGCTATACACATGGGATACGCTTGCAGCTTTGACCGATTGGCATCCTCAGGAGAGCGCATCCATTTCTACCGCCGTGCCTCCATGATACAGCAGTCTTTGGGATCGTATTGTAGAAGGCCAGAAGACCGATCCTTGGATTCATGATAGATACATGCGCGCCGTCAAGGACGAATTTGACGACTTTGTTGTGATGGAGTCTATTTTATGGAAGGCAGGACGGGTCGTTGTACCCAATGACGAGCAGCTTCGCAGAGACATTTTGGACAAGGCACACAGTTCACGGTTATCTATCCATCCAGGTAGCACAAAGATGTACCGTGACCTGCGCCGACATTTCTGGTGGGATGGGATGAAGCGCGATGTGGCGCTACATGTTAGCAGATGCATGACCTGTCAGATGGTCAAGGCCGAGCACAGGAGACCACCAGGATTACTGCAGTCTCTCCCCATTCCCGAGTGGAAGTGGGAGAGCATTTCTATGGATTTTGTCACGGGATTGCCGAAGACACCGGGTGGTCATGATTCCATTTGGGTCGTTGTTGATAGGTTGACCAAGTCAGCCCATTTTATACCTGTCAACACGACTTACACTCCATCCAGATTAGCCAAGCTCTATGTGCATAACATTATCAGGCTGCATGGTATACCACGAGAGGTGGTGTCTGACAGGGATTCGAGATTTACATCTCACTATTGGCATCAGTTCATGTCAGCACTACAGACAGAGCTGAAAATGAATTCTGCTTATCATCCGCAGACAGACGGGCAGAGTGAGCGCACCATTCAGACGCTTGAGGATCTACTTCGCGCATGCACTTTGGAGTGGAAAGGGTCCTGGAAGGACCATTTGCCCTTGGTGGAATTCACGTACAACAATAGCTATCATTCCAGTATTGGCATGGCACCATTCGAAGCCCTATACGGGCGGAGATGCCTCACACCTCTCAGTTGGCGTGAGGTAGGCGATCATGCTTTATATTCCGTAGATCTCTTGGAGGAGACTGCGAGAGCTGTTGATCTTGTGAGACGGAGACTTTTGACGGCACAAAGCCGCCAGAAGAGCTATGCAGACCGTCGGAGGAGAGATTTAGAGTTTCAGGTAATCTAATTATTTTCTCCTCATCCACTCAATTATGATATATATATGTTCAACTTAATATCATACTAATGACATTCCTATAAATTATAGGTTGGAGATTGGGTATTTTTGCGAGTATCTCCCATGAAGGGAGTGCAGAGATTCGGTGTTCGTGGCAAGTTGGCGCCGCGATATGTTGGACCGTTCGAGATTCTGGCTAGAGTGGGGAAGGTTGCTTACCGAGTAGCTCTTCCTCCACATCTTTCTGCTATTCATGATGTCTTCCACATATCCAACCTGAGGAAGTATGTGCACGACCCTCGGCACATCATCAGTTATGAGAATCTCGATGTAGAGCCGGACCTGACTTATGAGGAGAAGCCAGTTCAGATACTTGACCGTGCTGTGAAGAAGCTTCGCAGCAAGGAGATTTCATTGGTCAAGGTTTTGTGGCACCGACACGGCGTCAAGGAAGCGACATGGGAGACTGAAGCCGACATGCGGGCACGATATCCACAGCTTTTCTGATGTAAGCATCAAAACAAGCTTTTGTAATTAGTTACATGATAAATGTATGGCTTGTTTTCCCTTTGAGGTTTTTATGGGTTCAAAACCCTTTGAGGTTTTTATGACCATATTAAATCCAAACAAGATACCTAATAGCCTTAACTCGAGTCTCGAGGACGAGACTCCCTTTGAGGTTTTTATAGAAACCGTTATCTTGCACCCAAAGCCTAGCCACATACTTCAGATAGCCTTGCTCATCTATTTTAGGCTTTTAGCTGGAAAACACTATGACCGATCATTCATCGGCTTCATGATGTACTATCAGTTTGCCAATGGAACACCACATGACTCCCTACTTGAAGATGCCCAGAAGAATTCTGCATCACAACCTCAAGATGAAGGCACACCCCAAGCGCTAACACCCTACTGGAGATAAATAACATAGGTATCGCAATGAGGCCCGACTACAAAATTAGCCCTTTCAAAATCGCTATGTGGATAATCCCCAAGAGTGATGTGGCTACACGTGTTAAGGACCTCAGGCCTGTCGTCTTATCTAACAATATATACCTTATTTTGGCGAAGGTGCTCACCAACGATCTTTGGGTGCTTCATGGTATCTTTCCCTGCTTCACTCGACTTTTATTTCAAATTTCTCTATGATGGATAACGGTTATGGCCACTAAGATGGCCATAGATTGGTAGAGGCGTATGGTGAAGGGATCGTCTCGAAGATTGATTTATGTAAGATCTACAATAGTGTTGAATGGATATTCGTTTGATCAACGCTTCACAAAAATGGCTTCCTTGATGCATGGATTGTTTGGAGGAAGCAGTGTCTTACGATTGTATCTTACTTTGTCTTGGTGAATGGCAACCCCCCAATATTTGTAATGGTTGCATATACTCTTGCTATTTTGGCAGTGAAAGCGTGTAATGACAACTTTACATCTAGATATAATTTGGTGGCATTTCTGTGAGATGCCATGATGTTCGTTATTGAAAGTGGTGCTAGGGATGTTCTTGGTTTGTAGTGATGCCAGATATGTTTGGTGCCATCTTGGTCTCGAGATCATTCGAAGCAAGTCTTCTCTTGTCCCCTTTGGACTCGCTTATGAGGTGGAAAACTGCGGTAATATACTTGGAAAACCCTGAACCAATCTTCCCATCCAATATCTGGGCCTCCCTCTCACATGCAAACAATTGACAACCTCACAGTGACTCCCACTTATCAAGAAGCTGAAAAAACAAATGGCGAGTTGAATGTTGATCACATTTTGTAGGGTGGTAGACTTGTTCTTATGAAATCGATTTTAACGGCTATTCCCATCTTCTTTCATTCATCTAGAATTATGTCGGTGGGTGTGCGTCAACAATTGGTGAAAATAATGTAGCGATTCTTTTGGGTAGGTGTGGATCGGGAGGTTCACTGGTATGCACCTGTGGTTTTGGACACTAACATTCTACCTAAAATGTGCGGTGCTCTTCAAGGGAAGAGAATCAAGGTGTTAAACCAAGCTATTATAGCGAAATGGGTGGTACAGTTTTGCAGTACTCGAGAGATCTTGGTTGGCAGATTACTGCATGGTATTTATGGCATATACATGAGTCTTGTTGAGATATTAGTTATCTTTCTTTTTGTTTTCTTATTTTCTATTTCCTTTGTCTTCTTGTAATTTGCCCAATAGGTTCATCTCCTATATAAGAGAACCCCAGGGGTCTCTCATAATATAACTTATTTTCTTTTCCTCCAACACAGTCTCTGAGCGACGGTCCTAGACCGGAGTTCCATATCCCCACCCTAACCCTACCCCCCGCCCTCCCTCATCCCGCGTCGCTCTCCCACCTTGCATCGCCCTCCCTCCCCATGTCGCCCCTCCCTCCCGCATTTCCCTCTTTCCCGCAACGCCGCCTCTCCTTCCTGCGGTGCCCTCTTTCCTGCGGCGCCGCTCCTTCCCGGATCGCTCCTTATTCTACCAGGCGACCCTTCAAGATGCAACCCAGGCAGTAGCCGAGGGCTTCGCCAGGCCTTTCAGGCCAACACCGGCTTCCTCGATACTCCTGGTCTCCCCCCCGCGCACGCGCATCGTCAACGACTCCTGAGGTCCGACATGCTTCCTGATTTTGACCGAAGGACGTAATTTCAACAATATAATTTACGTTTTTCGGCCCTAGCAAGCGCGAAGATTGACGAGGATGGTTGCATAAATCTACACATGCAACCAATCCTCTGTATGCTTGTGTAGACTTGTTTACACCAGTCTACTCCCCAGTTGAGTTACGTCTTTGGCCGTATTATCATCATGTCAGAGAATAAGGGTGACATTTTCTCGTTCGGAGCCTTCAAGGGCCCGACGCCCATCGCTAAGATGGATGGGACCGACTGTGAGTTGTGGTCCATGCATTTTCTCACCCTCATGTAGTGCAACAATAAGGAGCACATTCTGAAAGATCCAAAGCCAACAGATAAGACTGGGGCAAATGCTTCTTGGAAGAAAGATGACGTGTATGCGCGTGTTTGGCTATGTGGGACCTTCACCATAGAAATAGCCAATGATATCCTGAAGTAGCCCACCGCTAAGGGGATGTGGGAAACTTTGGCTTCCACCTATGCTCAGGCAAAGAATGAGCCCAAGATTCTTCAGCTACAGTTTGATATCTACAACGCCAAGCAAAATGGTCGTCCCCTGCACGTGTACTACTCTTCACTCCATGGCATGTTCGAGAAGCTTCATAGTTATATGCCTATTATGACATCTCTAGAACAGAAGAAGTCTTATAGAAACTCCACGATGGTTGGGGTTTTCATGGCAGGCCTTGATAGAGAGTATGATGCAACACGTACACAGCTTCTCACTGAGGCTACCATACCTTCCATGGAGGAAGCCTATAGCTGTCTCAGTCGGATTATCATGCCTTCTACAGCCACTCCTTTGCCTTCTTTTGCTATGGCCGCATCTCGTGGACGAGGAGTCCCGACCCACTCTAGAGGACGCACCCCTCATGGTAGAGGTGGTGGGCGTTTGCGTGGTCCTTGCACTTTCAGCCGGGACATGCAGAGGATACATGCTACCAAAATCATGGATATCCAGTTTCAGGTCGTGTAGCAGAACAGATTGAGCCTTCAGAGACTCCATCTTCCTAAGCCGATTCTCGCTGGGATGATATTGCTTCTCGTATCGAGAGATCATGGCTCCTACCACTGGCACCTCCACTACAGACACTGCAGCCGCAGCCAGGGCCTCTTCGAGCTCCTCAGGTATTGCCTATGCTTTTACTGGTAGTACTGGTGCAGGCATGACGGAATGGATTATGGACTCTGGTGCTTCACACCACGTGTACGGGGACAAAACGTAGTTGAGGTCCTACAGGACTATATCACCTGGTAGATGGGTCGCCATTGCTAATGGCGGCCACTTACCCATTGCAGGACAGGGGGAGGTGCATTTGGCGTTATCCATGCACCTTTAGAATGTTTTATATGCTCCTGACTTTTAGATGAATTTACTTTCCATTAGTCAGATCACTAAGGATCTGCATTGCCGTGCCATTTTTTGACTCCCGTCTTTTCTTTTGTGTTTCAAGACATACTCACAGGCAGGTAATTGGATGTTGTCGTGAGCATCGGGGGCTCTACAGACTGGTCCAACCTACTCATGCTGGCGCTTCTACTATACTTACTGTACCGGTCTCTCCATATCTATGGCACATTCGTTTTGGTCATCTTCTTCTGCAGAAGATGTGTCATGTCCTCCCTCAAATTTCTACGAGATCCCCTTTCCAAGATTCAGGAAAGCGGTATGCGTATGCGTTCGGACTGGTCACCGAATACTGATTAAGCGGTATGCGAAGGCATATGCGGGTATATGCGGTTCTAAGCGGTTTTCTAATTTTTAATTTAAAAATAAAAAATATCTATTAATAACATTACCACTGAAGTTATGTATCTAAGTGGAGTTAAAGAAGATCTAAGAAAAACGGTTCATGTTAGATGGGTGTGCATATATACTTTTAATTGTTCATATTTAATCACAAAAAAAATATTTACCATAAAAACTTTACATTATATGATTCGTAATAACAAAACTTCAATACACATACATAGACTATATGAGCAAAACCTCAATCGGCATATCTAAAAAATAATCGACGATATATTGCATATACATGAGAAAAACATAAAACATTGCATATACATAATGGTATAATGCATTGCAATTGTATAGAAATGCATGCCATATTCTAACAATTGAATGAAGAGGCAGAGTTACAGAATTAAGGACCTGAATGAGAAGATTGAAAAGTTGGAGCCGCTGGAGCAGTATGCGAGGCATATGCGGGATATGCGGGGCATATGCGGGGCGCATATGCGGGGAGGGCGCATAATGCATTGATTCAAGTAATCGGTGCGGTCTGCACGCCGCACGGGCATATGCGGCCGCATATGCGGCTCGTGCGGCCGATTTAGTGAACACTGCCCCTTTCAGTGTGAGGTATGCCAGCTTGGAAAGCATCACCATTCCTCCTTTCCTTCACGCCAGAGTCGGAGCAGTTCTCAGTTATTTGAGCTCCTACATTTAGACATTTGGGGTCCGAGTCGTGTTCCGATCACCAGGGACACTGATTTTATCTTGTTGCTGTCGATGATTTTGTAGACTATCCTGGGTCTTTTTACTGAAGAATAAGTCTAAGGCTGGATCTGTGATCAAGTATTTATTAATGAGATAATAAATGTTTTCTCTGCCAAAGTCAAATTTCTTCGTTCTGATAATGCTCTAGAGATTTGCACTTTACAACTTTTTGAGTTCCTTAGATCTCTGGGCATTATTCATCAGACCTCGTGTGCTTATACTTCTCAGCAGAATGGTGTTGCTGAACGCAAACTCCGTCACTTGATGTTACCAGGACCTTGCTGATACAGAGTCGTACTCCTCATACTTACTGGGGGGATGCTGTTCTCACTGCATGCTATCTTGTTAACTGCATGCCGTCGTCTGTGTTGGGAGAGAAGATTCCTTTCTCGATTGCATTTCCCGAGAAGGATCTTTTCTCCCTTATTCTGCTAGTGTTTAGATCGGTTGCATTTGTTCATGATGTATCTCCTGGTCGTGACAAGCTCTCTCCTAGGGCTGTGAAGTGCATTTTTGTTGACTACTCTCATACCCAGAAAGGGCACCGCTGTTTTGATCCGCTTAGGCGGAAGTACTTTTCAGTGCTCATGTCACTTTCTTTGAATTTGTCATGTATTTTATTCCTGCAGGTGACATGATGTCACTTTCTTTGAATCTGTCATGTATTTTACTCCAACAGGTGACAGACTTGCTTCATCTGACTCTGATGCTGAGATCTACATGCCTCCTCCTACTGTCGAAGCACTACCTCCTCCTCCTCCTCCACCACCACACCACCATCTCCATTTGCTGCTGTGGTTTCTCCTACTGTGACTCAGTTTTTGCCTTGTGTTTTTTTTCGCAGGTCTCGTTCCGTTCCCCCTGCTCACAGACCTTCCCTATCATCCAACACGCCTCAGGTATGTAATGAACGCATTGTTTCTACTGATGGCAGTACTGAGTTGCGTGTGCAACAGGACTCCATACAGGATGAGCAGGTGCCCTCTCAGGAGGGGAACTCACATACTACATACCTAGTAGATGATCTTGATGTGTCGATTGCTCTTCATAAGCAGAAACGTAAGTGTGCTACTTATCCTCTTGCAGCTCAGGTTTCCTTGAGCAGGCTGTCAAAGGATTTCAGGAGATTCACCCTGACTCTTTCTGCCGTGGAGATACCACAACCATATCAGGTGGCTCTTTAGGATAATCAGTGGAGGTTAGCTATGGAGGAGGAAATGGCCGCACTACAGTCACGTGGTACATGGAGTCTTGTTTGTGCTCCAGTTGATGCATATGCGGTGGGATGCAAATGGATGTTCACCATGAAACACCTTGCAAATGGCAGCGTGGATCGCTATAAGGCGAGACTTGTGGCACGTAGGTTCACCCAGATATAGGGGGTGGACTATCAGGATACTTTCTCTCCAGTTGCTAGATATTCTACTCTGCGTATTCTACTTTCTGTGGCTGTGACACGCGATTGACCTCTTTATCAGCTTGATGTGAAGAATGCTTTCCTTGATGGTGATCTACAGGAGGAGGGCTACATGTAGCAACCACCTGAGTTTGCCGCTGAGGGAGAGTGTTAGAAGGTTTGCATGCTACATAGGGCTATCTATGGCCTTAAGTAGAGTCCAAGAGCATGGTTCTAGAAGCTCTCGGACTTGATAGAGAAGTAGGGATTTGTGAGATCAACTGCCGATCACTCCTTGTTTGTTCAGAGGACCCAGAGAGGTACTATTGTCATTCTTGTTTACGTTTATGATATCATTGTTACAGGGGATGACGGGCAGGGCATTCAGGGTGTCAAGGATATCCTAGGTCGGCGGTTTGTGACCAAGGACCTTGGACATTTACGTTACTTCCTTGGACTGGAGTTTGCCAGGAACTAGCGAGGTCTTGTGATGACCCAGAGGAAGTACGTTATAGATCTTCTCTCAGAGACAAGCATGGTAGATTGCGGACCTGCGATTACTCCCATTGACCCGAACATGAAGCTCTACGATGATGATACTGAGGTCGACAAGAGGAGGTACAGAGAGGTTGTTGGCAATCTATTATATGTGACTATTACCAGACCCGACATATCCTTTGCTGTGAGCAAAGTGAGTCAGTTTATGGAGCAACCCAGACATGCACATATGGATGCAATCCATATGATTCTGAGATACCTGAAGACTTCCCCTGGTACGAGACTTCTTTTTAGCAGAAGCACATATCTCTCAATTATAGCATGTGCAGATGCAGATTATGCTGGGTGTCCAAAGGATAGAAAGTCTACATCATGTTTTGCTGCGTTCATCAGGAATTCTCTTGTTTCATGGAAGAGTAAGAAGTCGACTGTGGTTGCCAAATCAAGTGCTGAGTCAGAATACAGGGCCATGGCGCAGGCCATCACAGAGATGATGTGGGTCAGATCTGTTATTACTGACCTGACTGTAGAGGTGCCTCTTCCCATGCACCTCCAATGTAATAATGATGCTGCTCTTTTTATTGCCAACAACCCATCCTTTTATGAGAGGACGAAGCACATAAAGGTGGACTGTCACTACACTCGTGACATGATACAAGAGGGTCTTATCACCACTACGCATGTCAGCTCTGGAGACCAGACAACAGATGTACTTACAAAGGCCCTAGCTAGAGGACCTTATCAAAGATGCTGCTCCATGCTGAGTCTGATTGATATCTATGCTCCAGCTTGAGGGGGAGTGTTGAGATATTAGCTATCTTTATTTTTATTATCTTATTTTCCATTTCTTTTGTCTTCTTCTTGTAATTTGCCCAATTGGTTCCTCTCCTATATAAGAGAACCCTAGGGCCTCTCATAATATAACTTATTTTCTTTTCCTCGCATAAGTCTCAATTCTGACTCAAATATGGTTCCACACCTTTCCCTCTTTTGGTGAGGAGTTTGTGCAATTGAGCTGTTTGTGAGGTGGATTTTGATGCCATGCTTGGGTAATGTGACCTCTTTTTACTTTTGGAAGGATGAGTGGACATGTGATGTAGTGCTTAGGACTTGTTATCAGTGATTGTTCATTCTTGCCATCATCTGCCTATCATGAATACACGCCATTTGCACTAGTTTGATGATATCATTTAACACCAATTGAATCTTGTCAATAAGAAAAATCACCACTATGAGATATATGGCGTTCCAAAGTGCAATATAAAGATCAAGCCTTATTCACTCGATCAAACCTCGAGTTCCGCGTTGCAAACTTAATGATCTACTCTATAACATTTTTCATGCATTACCTCCATAATTCCTTGAAGAAGAGGATTAAGAACATGCAGCCCATCCACATTTATCTTGAGTAATGTAGTTCGAGCCTTGTCTCTCCCCAACTCACTAACGAGGCCATCACTGTGCTTTTGATGAAGCATATTCGCACTTGGCCCCCGACGATATCCAACTACCATCCCTATATCTTCTACTCAACTGCAAAAAGTGATCCACCACCTCTCTATTAATTTCCTAATCTTTTCTGGATTATTCTTATCCATCACAATTGAGTGATAAGGTATCACCTATGCCTTTCCAATTTAATTATACGAAAGAATTTAGTGTGTATATCACCGTATGTTAACGATGTCTGCCTGGATCTCTACCTACATTTAATCTCACACTTCTTATTGTCCTCAATTACCATTTTCTATTAAGCCAATCTATCACTGAGCTCTTCGTTGGTGACATCTCTGTCATCCTTAATTTAATCCAATATCGAAATCTTATCTTAGGCGTATTGATGCCTCTACACCTAGTGACCGTATGCATCTTCTTCTAATCAGTCAGCTTCTTCTTAAGGGTTTCACAGCTTTGACACTACATTGACCATGACCCTCCCATCACAATGGAATCTATTCTAATGCTTAGCAACCGGTCCCTCAAGGACATTCTCCATCAAACAAGAGATTTCAAATTGGAAGAAAGATATTGGATGTGCTCCTTTGAGTCCCTTCCCCGAGTCATGGGAAATACAGGGTATGGTTAGAATGAGAACGATGTAGGGACCTCACAAAGTCCAGCTGAAAAAGCCCCAACAACTCCACGAGATCCAGATATGAATGCGAGCTTGTGAATTTTGCCACATGTATGTGCAATCTGACATAGCTAAAATCTCCAATTGAAGATCCCTGATTAAAAGAACTATATCTCATGTTCGGTTGGGGGTTCCCCCCCCCCCCTTGGGGGGTTTACCCCCCAAAACCACTATTTCTCACTTGTGGGGCGCACTCCCTCTCTCTTTTTTTATACATTAAATAAATCATTTCTCTTTCATCTATTCCATCAAAAAATAATATATTATATATACCATCATATCATCTAAAAAATATAAACCACTCAACTTCTACTTACTTTTCCAAACTTCAATATAATCACATCACACTAACTACTCACTTTTCCAAACTTCAATACAATCACATAACAACAAACCCACTCAACCCCTTACCCTCTATCCAAACACCAAAACAAAAATGGTTTACCCTCCCCCAGTTTAACTTGGGCTAACTCGGCAACCAAACATACCCATAGTGTCTGAACATAATCCTAACTTGTGCTCGAAGCTGTGATGGTGGTCACATGTGTACACTAGAGTACAAAATTTTTTTGAGAGAAAGCGTGGGTGGCCGCCTAAATACTAAGACCCACCACTAAGTCTTAATTTAAAAAAAGGAAAAAGAAAAAGAGAAGTATTACATGAACCTGCCGCTATAAAGTCCACACTCTACACAACGCCTTACAATGTTCCAGTATATTTTCAGAATGAAAACCATTTCCCCCAAAAATGGCACTATTCTGGGCGCACCACAATGCCCAAATCACCGCAAATGGAAGAGCGCAATCCTCGTGGCTATAACCACACACATTACGTAGCATTCGCCAAAAGCCAGAAAAGTCCCGAGGAAGAAGCCAATGAATACCAATCTTCACCCGCACATCCGCAGAATGCGGGCAAGAGAAAAACAAGTGCTCCAAATCTTCTGTCGCAATGACGCACCTGTCGCACGAAGTGTCTTCCCCACCCAAAATCCGCCCCTGCCGGTCCTTTGTGAGAGTCCTTCGTAGCCTAAACATCCAAAGAAACACTTTGATCCTATTCGGCACCCTGCTCTTCCAGATCCTGCGAATGTCCACTCCCTCCTCTTCATCCACCCCTTCTTCCTCCCCGATAAAGTGAACATAAGCCTTCTTCACGGAGAATCTACCATCATCCCACAGATAATGATCCCTACCCACCGAAGGTGCCTGCTCATGAGTCAACGTAGACTGCATCTCCATATATTCCACCATTCTCTGGTTCGAAAGTTCTGCCACCAAAATTGGGGACCACGTCCCTTCCGCCCATACCTCCCTAACCACCACCTCCTTATCTACCGCCCGTTGCACTAGTTTTGGATACCATACTCCCAAGGTCCCCTCACCAGTCCAATCATCCATTCAGAATCTAAAACCTTATCCATTTCCCATGCACGCCTTCATTTTGCACGACATCTCCGTCAATACCATTACCACTCCTTATCATAACGAGGAAGGAATGCATCCCGTCTCGACCTCCAAAGCCATCAACACCCCATAAATTCCTCTTAACTGCCTACATTCCAAATCCTCAGAGCTCCCCCATATTCGCATCACCCACTTAATAGGGTTGATTATCGGGCCGGACGGGCCGGGCTGGACCTTAGCCTGAACCCGAGCCTGCTAATATAATTGGGTTTCGGGTCGGGCCTCGGTCCATTACATTTTTGCTGTGTCAGCCCAAACCCGAACCTGACCCGAAGTTAAACGGGCCGGGTCTGGGTCGGACCAGCCCAGTAATTTTTTTAAAAAAGATATTGTTTTTTAAATTGCTTTCCTAGGGTTTATATGGAGATGTCCTTTTAAGAAAAAAAATTTTCTTAAAAAACTTGTGATAAACCAAAGAATCTTGATATTTATATGACATTTTGATAAAAAATATTGAAATGTCTGATTACATTATCATGAAGTTTACTATTTCTCTAACTTGTAAGTGGAAGATGAATACGCCTGCATATCAAAGGTGATCAAGCGACTAAAATTTACACTTTGGGAACATCTTGCATCACATATAATATAAATCATTTCAACTTTTTTTGACTAAATTTAACCTGTGAAGCTCAATGAACATGAGAACATCCACCTGCAATATAAAAATGAACATACATCTGGAATATAAGATAAGGAAAAATAAAAAAATAGATTGTGACAAAATTCATCCCATTTCCATGAGCCAGCATAACCTTCAAATGCAATATAAACATGAACCTGCAAAGGTGCAAGATTAATCATGGGCAACCATAAATCAAGCAAGTCCAAACAACGAAATTGTTCAAACACAATCACAAGAAAGATTCTAGTTATTATAAAAGTATACAGTCTAGTGATTGTTTTAAATATACGACATTAAAGAGTATAATCATTGGCCCAAAGTCCATCTAAAAGTTGAAGATCTTACTTCCACATGCCAATAACCTGTCAAAAAATAAAGTTAATTAGAATCATGTATAATTAAAATTATAACAATAAGCCATCACTTTGAACTTACACTTACAAAAAATACACTTTCACTTCTCCTATTTTTTCTTCAAATATTCCATCACCTTGAAATCGTTGATGAATCTATAATATCAAAAATAAGTAATTAGCAAATAAGATATATTTAAATCAAAAACACAATTAATAAGTAATGAATAAATAACTCTACTAACCAAGTAATCTGTCATCCCCCCTCTTCTTCTTAACATCTTCATCGTCAATGTCATCCTCGTTAGCATCAACATGCCTTTCATCATGCCTCCAATCTTGGCAACACACCAATGCTTCAGCTGTTTCTGGTGATAAGTTGCTACGATATTCATCAATAATTCTACCACCAGTGCTAAATGCACTTTCTGATGCAACAGTCGATACATGAATAGGTAGAATGTCACGAGCCATGCATGATAGCACACGACACTTGCAAGAATTGACATCCCACCATTTCAAAATATTAAACCTCTCATATTCATCATTGTCTGCAGAGTCATCCTCCAAGTACAGTTCGATCTTTGATTTTCCACTTTGTGATATTCCTGTTTCTCTTTTTTTTTTCTTTCTAAACTTACTCACCATGTCTTCCTTTTTCTTGCTAGCATCCACCATCCCTTCTTCTGACATATATGCTGATGAAGTCCTTCCATAATAGGTTTCCTTGTACCACATTGCATACTCATCAAAAGTGCATAAAAAGCATTCTCTACTTTTGAGATATATTCAACACCCTCAATTCCTATATATAATTCGGAATATGAAAATCACAAAAAATACAACTTGAGACGAGGATCCAATATTGTTGTAATAGCTAAAGGAACCATATATTTCCGATCCTTCCAGTATTTATCAAATTTAAAATGCATCTTAATGGCCATATTTGTTATTAAGGCATCCTCAAATTCCAATAACAATTTTAAATCCTTCTCAATCTCAAAAATCAAACTAAAGAACAAGTTGGCAGTTGAATATCTTCTACTTGAGAACACCTTTGTTGCATTATGAAAAATTTCCAAAATTGAACATACATTTTCTACTCTTTTCCATTCACCAATGGGAAGAGCATCAGAAAAGTGTGAATCTCGAGACTTCATTCGATTAAACACCTTTTGATACATCAAAACTGATTGAAGCATCAAGTAGGTGGAATTCCATCTTGTACAGACATCCAGCTTCAGACCCCTATCTGTTGGAACACCCTCTTGCTTAGCAACTTCAAGGAACTCTTGATATCTTCTAGGTGAGTACTTGACATATTTCACAAGATTACGAGCCTTACCAATGATATCTTTAATCGCAGACAAGCCATGCGAACAATAAGATTCAAGATATGAGCCCAACATCTAACATGAAGCAAACTGTCATTTTGTAGAAGTGCACCATTAAAAGAATAATGCTCAACAAGATTTCTCACAACCACATCATTTGTAGAGGCATTGTCAGCAGTTATGCTAGTCAATTTTTCAATATTCCAGTCATTCAAACAATTAATGATTGCTTGAGCAATATTATCTCCTGTGTGACGAGAAGTGAGCGAACTAAAACTTATGATAATATTGTGCATCTTCCATTGATTATCGATGTAATAAGTTGTGATGGAAATGTAACCAAGATTTTGCAATGAAGTCCACATATCAGTTGTGAGGCAAATTCTCAAACTTGAATTTTTAAAATAATCCTTCAACTTTTCTTTCTTACTAGCGAACATCTTCATGCAATCCCTTTGTTTTGTGAAGCAAGAATGAATTACTTTGGTTGTAGATTTTCAATCCAATTTTTAAAAGTTGGATGTTCCACAATCATAAAAGGAAGCTCACAATCCACAACAACACCAGTAAAATCCTCTCTACTCCGCTCTTGATTGAACTTCCAAGTGGTGATTGTACTTCCATATTCGGAAGCTTTAAAATTTAGAATACTCTGAGATTTCGAGTATCTCCTGAAATGAGTACAAATATTTTTTCGATGTCGCTGAAGATGTTTCATTCCATTTAGCTTCACATGTTAATGGCTTCCCACAATAATTGCACTTGCACATTTCTTTTCCATTTGAAGTCCTAATTTAGTGAGCTGAGACTACACCCATGATCGAGTTTGTCTTTTCCGTGAACTAGGATTTTTCTCCTCAACATCTAAAGCATTCTTAGTAACATCTTCTTCAGACATAGGTGTTGCTTATTCCTCTATTAGGGCATTTGACATCTAAAAATCAAATAAAATTATCTATTTAACCACCATTTTCTCATAAGAAAATATTACTAACAAAATATAGTACACCCATCATTACAAAGTATTAACAACTATTAATATGAATACATTCTTCCTTTGAATTCGTAATGGAATATGACCTTTGCGGAGTTATCGAAGGCGATGTGGAGGTATGCAGCTTGCGGATGGACCGACGCGTGGAGTCGAGGGAGTTGATGAAACGTGTCGTTCGACAGTGGCGTGGATGGAGTTGGACTTGGGACTGGCGGCTGGCGTGCGGGGTAGGACGGTGGCTCGGAACATGGAAGGAGCGTGGCTAGAAAGGTGTGGTGGGGCACCGTCAGGGAAGAGGGAGGGGCTGGGAAGGGGTACTGGGGCGGTGGCCGGTGGGGTGCTGGGGTGGCAACCGACTGGGAAGTGGGAAGGGGCGATGGGAAGGGGGCGGGGCTGGGAAGGTGTCTGGGGCTACCGGTTGGGAAGTAGGAAGGGGCGGTGGAAGGGGACGGGGCTGGGAAGGGGAAAAGGGGTGGTTGGAACTGGGAAGGGGGGGCGGGCTGGGGTCCGAGGGGCGGTGGGACAGTGAAGCGGCGCCGCGGCAGCAACCGGCAGGGAAGGGACCGGGGTTGGGATTTGGGAAGTTCGAAGAGGCGGTGGGGTGGTTGGGGGGCGACATTCAATAGGGAAGCGATGGGCGAGGCGTCTGCCTCCTGCATGTGCGGGAGTGGGGGCCGTGGGGCCGACGAGGAGAGCCTGGAGCCTGGAGCCTGGAGATGGAGGCTGGAGAGTTGTCAATGTTAGGAGGTTGGGGTGAGCGACGACTGGGAAGGGGTACTGAGAGGAGATATGGTTTTGGGTTGGGGGCGTGGGGGTGTTCGGGGTCGTAGGGACCCGGGTGAGTGCAACCGAGGGGGTCAGGTCGGGCGGGTTGGGGGGAGGGGGGGGGGGAGTCGGGTCGGGTTGGGCCCGTTGGGACTGCGGGCCGGGTTATCGGGTCGGAGCTCGTGTTGGGTTTTATGTAGCCCGAGCTGTGAGGCCCGCTCCTTCTCGGATCCGGGATACCCGTTTACATATTATCCGTAGTATTATGTTCGCTAAAGATCGCATTAGAGAACTGGAAATTAGGGAATTTTTTTATATTTATTTTATGAATGACATTCACAAATTAACTAATAAAAAAATTCCCTAATTTCCAGTTCTCTAATGCGATCTTTAGCGAACATAATACTACGGATAATATGTAAACGGCTATCCCGGATCCGAGAAGGAGCGGGCCTCACAGTTAATTTCGTAGGCAATTTAAGGTATTGAATTATGCATGGAAGGCAGCAAGAGGAGAGGGAAAGATTGTACCTTTAATCCTCTAAGTTTGGAGGGTATTTGTGGTTTCATTTAAAATGCAACAATAGCTAAAATACCTGCTGGACACAACATAAAAAGGAAAAAAACTAAATTAGAAACTTCAATATTGACTTTAATGAAAGTAAAGTGAAGAGAGATATGTACCTTTGAATATCTCCACTTTGGAGATCCAAACTTGCTTGCAACATCATTTTCATGATAGGAGTTTCAGTTCATTCGGATCCGGATATTACACGAGCCCGACCCGTTTTAATAATGGACGGGCTTTTTGAGCCCAAGCCCGGCTCGACATTAAAGGGTTCGGGTTTGGGCCGGGCATATAGGACCGGTCGCAGGTCGGGTCGGGCTGGCCGGCCCAGTGATCAACCCTACCACTTAGCCATGAATGCCTTATTCATCTCCTCCAGCTTTCTGACACCTAGCCCGCCCTTCTTTTTCTGTGTCGTAATCTTGTCCCATCCTATCAAATGACATCCACCACGCGCTTGTCCCCCGTCTGACCAGAAGAACCTCCTCAAAATTACCTTAATCTCGTGACGAATGTCGATGGGCATGACTCGTGTAGAACAAAGGAAAATCGGGATCACCGAGAGAACATGCTTTAGGAGAACCAGCTTCCCAATCCCACCAAGGTTCGAAATCTCGATTTCGATCTCGTTTCGGTGATCAGGAAAACCAAAATTTCGCCGAAATTTCGTGAAATTTCGATGATTTCGGTGGAAGTCAGAAAAAGGCTTAAAAATCCGATTTTCCCAATTTTATTGTAAATTTCGATATTCCAAGTTATTAGAACAATAAATAACATACAAATATACAATTGTTTCACACATATCGGCCAACTATACCCCATATGTAGACATATCGGTCATATCGGCCATATCGGTCATATCGGTGATATTGTTGTAACATTGTTGATACATAATAGAACAGAGTAATAGTCTTACAAGTTACAACAAAAAGTGAAAATTATTAAGAACATGCATATTAATGATCAATGCAATAAAAGATTAAAATATAGTACCTGATGACATGTTTTGTTCAGGACCAAGAGTTCCGCGGTGGATCTGAATTGCCCCCCCTCCTTGCTGTCTTTCATAACGCATCGCAGATTCAATGAACTCGCAGTAGTTCTCCCATGTCTTGTACGAGTACATGGCCTTGTAATCCATCACATACTGCCTGTATTGGTGGTCATCGATGCCTATGAGTATCTCGAGACGAGGATAAGCAGCACTGGATCCGGTATCACGAGTGGCACGACGAGGCTGCGAACTACTGCCCTGAGATCCTCGGGACGATGACGACGGAGTAGGAGAAGATTTCTGCGGAGGAGGAGGAGGATCTGGCGTGTACTCAAGGAAGAAATCGTAGCTGTCATCCCCAAAGAAGTTGCCCTAGCTCTGCTCATGTTGGCTACCTTGGTAGTTGTCTCCGCTGTAGCTATTGTATCCCCCATATCCACTGTAACCACTGTAGTACTGAGGAGGAGGAGGGGGTCCTGGAGGAGGAGCATGAAAGTATTCCGGGAAGACGTCAAATGATCTCTCATCGTGCGACGATCCATATCCGCCTAAAGGACTTGGTGCTCCTCCACGATATGGGCTGTCAATGTCCATGAAGCTCAAAGAACCTACAGATGATGTCAAATCGTCCATGTAGCTATCGGTTGGACGATGGCCTCGACCGTACTCGTAATCCGTAGGCCCTGGACTCAGACTTGGAACAAATTGTCCGTGTGTGTTCCGCTGTCGCTCCATATATTCACGTCCTGCATGTAGCCCTTCCTGAAGTCTGGTATCTTGTGGTCCACGAGCACTCCTTCCTGACCCGCCTGAGTTTGTTTCCCCACCACCATCAGGTCTACCACGACCATCATCATCATCATCATCATCATCATCTCCACTGTCATCCTTTGACTTTGATGTGGATTTGGAGCTATTCGAGAGAATTTCATCAACAACCGTATCAATCTCGCCCTCTAACCCTCCAACAGGGTCTGTAATCCGCCTGGATCTTGCCAAATAGTCACCAACGTCTGCTCCCATTTGCTGGCTTATGTTCTCATTTGGTCTTCCAACTGGCTGATCGAGAACGGGGACACCATTGGAATCCATCCACCTCTGGAGAATGTCTTCATCAGCATCATCATCGTACATCTTGAAAATGTATGCAAGATCAATAGGGTTCGTGTAGTCATCTTTGTCTTGTCCCTCCCTTGCACGTTTCAACTTCAGCCTCAAGTTGTAATGCACGTAGACAAGGTCATTGAGCTTCTTTTCTCCTAACCTGTTCCGTCTCTTGGAATGGATCAAATTGAACGTGCTCTAGTTCTTCTCACAACCGCCAGCAGATGCGGTTTGAGACAACACTTTCACTGCCACACTTTGAAGGTTGGGAGTTTCCATCCCGTATAACAACCACCATTCGGCTGCAAAAAAAGAAAAAGAGAGAAATCAATAGTAGGAATAAATGAACACACAAGTAATGGTTTTATTTGCCTTCATCCCTACCAGGAAGAGTATTGCCCCGTCCGTTGACCGTAGTCCGACCGAAGGAACCCAACGCATCCCGGAAATACTTAACCTGCACAGAGCACACATAGGTTTAAGTCGTACTACATCTTTACGAAATTTCTTGTGACTCTAAATTTAGCTAGAAATTGAGGATTACCTCGTTCATGCACATGATCTGTAACTTCTCATTCTTGACGAGCTTCTCCACAACAATCTGTACGGCTGCTAGAAGGTCAGCATTTGTACCAAGTCCATTCTTGTACTGGTACTTAGGATTAAAGTAATAAGTTGCACACAAAGTCACGAACAATCTCATTTATGATGTCCAACCATAGAAATTTAAAAAATGAAAAAAAATCCATTTTTACATAATACATACCGGCCTTGTGAAGAGGATGTGAGAGCATCTTGTACCATCGCTCGTCTATGATGTCCAACCATGCTTTCGATCCCTTTCCAACTGCTTCTCTGACATTCTCTCTCATGCATCGCATTGGCTCGTAGATGACTCCCATGGTGGGCTTCTTGTCGCCATCCACAATCCGCAATGCAGAAACAACTGGATCTATGATCCTCGTGACCCGAGTCACGTCATCCCAAAAGGAGATATCATTAATCAATATCTCCACCTTCCGTCCTCCTTCAGTTCGAGCTTCAGGTATCGCGAACCACTCACCTTGGCAACACATAGTTTTCAAACCTGTCTTATGTTGCTTGAGGCTTTGCAATGCTATAAAATTGGTTGCAAAGCATGTGATGCTAGGCCTCACCAACTCACCATTGCACATCCGTCTCATCAGTGCCAGCACTTTGCCGTGGTTGTAAATGAATGTGGTGATCATTCGTGCTTTCTCCACCACCCTTGAGACGAGCTTCCTCTTGCTGAAATCCTTAAGGATCAAATCAATGCAATGCGCAACACACGGTGTCCAAAAAATTCCGTAGCTGCTGGACTTCATTATTGTTTCACCAACCTTCTTGAAGTTGCTGTCGTTATCCGTCACAATTTGCACAATGTGCTCTTTCCCAACCTCTTTTATAACGTCCTTCATCAACTTCAGAAGGTACTTGTGGTCCTTCACATGCTCAGATGCATCAACAGATTTCAAGAAGATTGTCTTCCCATCGCAGTAGACAAGGAAGTTGATGATCTGCTTCCTCGTGTAGCTCGTCCACCCATCGCACATCAATGTCACCTCGTACTGTGGCCATCTCCTCCTCAACTCGGCGATATACTCATTCATCTCCTCTTTCTCCATCCCCAGATATTTGTTCATGATCTCGTAGGATGTAGGAGCCTTCACTCCCGTTCCTGCTGCAACGATCTCATCAATGACATGCTGGAGAAATGGCCCGCCTGCAATGTTGGCAGGAATGCTCTCCCCAAAGAAGAGCTTGCTGATGGCTTTTCCCACCCTTTCTCGTGCATTGGTGAACATTCCTTTCACCGTTTTCTGCCTCGGATCATTGCCTGCCTTGTATTGCATTGATCCGCTCCTCGTCAATAAGGGTTCAATTCCTTTCCCCTTGTGTTTCTTGGTGGGTGGTGGTACTGGTGCGCCTCCAGAACCACTCCCACTCCCACTCCCACCTGCACCATAGAAGCCGCCCCGTGCACCATCGAGTTCTCTCCTCTCGAACTCACTCCTCAATGATAATTGTGTAGCCCTTCTGTATGCCCTCCTCTCCGCTGCAGTCTGAATGTCGGCGGGGTACACAAAATCATCGTCGTCTGAATCAGAAATGACATTGAATTCTTTCTCGAACATGAACTCCTTCCTTTGTTCTTCCCTTCTTACCCTCTCCGTTTCCTTTTCCTTCTTTCCATCCAAGCGCGCCTTGACCTTCTCCCTCACATCTTTGGGACAACGCGTGGACTTGTCAACATTCTTGTTGTTGCCAACAAGATGTTGCTTCATCCTTGTGATCCCGCCTCCTCCCAACTTCTTCCCACATAAATTGCATTGTGGCTTCGCCTTATTTCCATCAGGAGCGGAGGCATACCTCCAGCCAATGTCCCCACTGAAATCACCCCTCTGATCATCAGAACTGTCAGATCCAGAATCGGAACCAGAATGTGCATGGTGATGATCGTCGAAATCTGCGAGGAAATTCAAGAACGATCATTAAGTTGGCATACAATGCGACCACTTATGAATATGCAAATTATTTTATGTTTTAAATTTCGGAATTATTATATATTTAATTTTTCGAACACCTACTATTCCGATTTACAGATAAATGCCTAAGTGACACAAAATATGAACAAAAACCTAAATATTTAACAAATGACTTTCGGATTTTCTATATTTTTAAAATTTATTAATAAAAAAAATCCTGATTATGATTTCTACTTCCAAAACTTAAGATCCAAATATATAATACCCCAACTCATTATCGTTCCACATTAAACCTCAAAAGCCCCAATTTCCTTCAACATAGATCCAACAAAATGTTCTCCAACTATGTTTTAATTCATGTTAACTTCAGATCCGAGATACCATGTTCATAGCTAACACTATTGTGCAATAAAAACACAAAAGCCCTAATTTTCGTCTCCAATTTTAAAGCTATGTTTGGGAAATCTCTCAAAATAAACATCATGGCAAGCTAATATCAACATCCTAACAGTGAAACCCCTAAAAAATTTTATGAATTTGAAGAAGAATTAGCCTAATTTGGCTTACCTCGAAGGAAGAAGAGCTTGGAAGAGAAAGGAGCTGGTTCTGCCCGAAGTCGGTCGAAATGGGGTTCTTTCGATCGAAATTTCGGCAGATCTCGACATATCGGTGTATTATTTAATGAAAGATTCCATATATCGGCCGATATCTTGAGTTGAGCCGAAATATCGCCGAGATCTCGTGATATTTCGCTCGAAACCGTGGAAATCGATATATATATATATATATATATATATATAGTAGTTTCGAAAGCCCGGACCCGTCGAAACCGATATTTCGACGAAATTCCGTCGAAATGTTGCGAAATTTCAGTCCATGAATCCCACCCTTAGACAACAACTTTGCCTTCTACCCGACCAATCTCCCATGTATCTGCTCCACCACGGGCCTCCAATCCCTCGCCTTCACCCTGCCATCCACCAAAGGTAGCCCCAAGTAAGGAATGGGCAGCGTCGCACGCGGGCACCGAAACACCCATGCCACCACCCCTGCCTTCATCTCCGTAAGACCGATAGGGACCACCACAGACTTGTCCCGATTGATCCTGAACCCTGATATATCTCCAAAAATCTTCAGTACTCTCCCTGCCCTACGGATCCCCTCCTCCGACCCCAGGAAGACAACTGTCTCGTCAACATACTGTTATAATGAAATAGAGATGTCGTCTATCATGTATCCCGACCATCACCCCTCTGACGTCGCCAACCTCATCATTACCGCCAGCGCATAGGCCATGATCACGGACAATAATGGTGCCAACGGGCAGCCCTGCTTAATGCCCCTCTGTGGTTGGAAAAAGCCCCCCTCCGGTCGGCCATTAACCAGCACTGCAAGCGAGGTCGTCTTTATGCACCGCTTATTCTAGGCGACCTACCGATCTGGAAAACCTCTCCTCTGCAAATAAGCCCACAAGAACCTCCAGTCCACACAATCATATGCTTTGGAGAAATCTACATTCCAAAGCACCCCTTTCGAACTAGATCTTTTTCAATCTGTCACCACCTCTGAAGTCGTAACCAACCCATCCACCAAAGCTTGCCCCGGAACAAAAGCCGATTCTGATGTAGCACCCCTGTAACCTGCTTGCCAGGACCTTAACGATGATGCGATAAATCACATTCGACAGTGCAATGGGTCGGAAATCCTCCACCCTTGTCGACACGTTCTTCTTCGGCAGTAGACAGATCAACACCCTATTCGGCCTCTCAAACCCACTGTTCTCATCGCAGAACTCCACCACTACCTCCATCACATCTCCCTTCAACACCTCCCAAAACTCCCTATAGAAGCACACCGAGAAGCCATCCTTGCTGGGGGCCCCCTCAACATTCAATGCCTACACCGCTCTCTTCACCTCCTCCTCTGTAACGATTCTGATCAAGCTACCCGCCGTGTCTTCTGAGAGGGTAGCCACGCCTTTCCCTGCCTCCCCCAGCCTTCCCGAGCCCGCCGACGGCTGAAAGCCCAAAAGTGTGACCTCATCGCCACCCCAGCCTCCTTGTCCCCCTCAACAATCACTCCCTCCACCTCAACCGAGCGGATGTGGTTCCTCCTCCACCCACTTGCCACCACATGAAAAAAATGCGTATTCACATCCACTTCCTTCACCCAGCATTGCCGGGCCCTCTGCCGCCGCGCTACCTCCTCCTTCCTATCTTCGCTCGAAATCTCTGCCAAACACCCTTTCCTCCTCCAGCAACACCCGCTCGTCGTCCAACCTGTCCAGAGTATAAATTTGTAGCCTCTGGAAGGTGGGTATCATCATAAAATAGTACTTAGGGAATGGACATTCCTTGTGTCTTGTACATGAGATTTCAATTTATATCTGCAAAATCTGGACATGTTCCTGGAGAGTCCTATATCCATTTGGCAGTGGGATGATGCAAAACCTCATTAATGAGTCCTGGAACATGGGTAGACTTGACCCAAGATTTCACTAGCACATCGTCACACTTTGAAGTAAAGTACTTTGCCTTCTCTTTATGTTCGTCTTCTTTTAAGATATGTTCCTTGCTATGCCCTACATCCAAGTCGAAGGATGCTCTATGCTCATAACTCATAAGTCCTAGTGTTGACCATCAATCTTTTATGATCGAGTCATTGACACCAAGAAAGGGGTCTTTACATCCTGAAGAATGGTTTGAGGCTGGACCTTGGAATCAGATATCTCCAGTGACATATAACTAGAGGAAGGGTCTCGACAATCAATGAAGAAACTTGAACATGAGGCTAAGTTAGTTTAAAAAATTAAAGATGGACAGGGTGGCCATTCTTTTTCAGAGATGTTTATGTGAAGAGAGTAGCCGAAAAGATGTAAAGCAAAGACAAAATTGAATGCAAAGGTTGATGTTGATTGCATACATATAGTAGGCATATGTAGATGGTCAATGTGCAAGTGCACAAACGATCACATACAAGAGGTAGTGCTATTGCTTGCGTGCAATGGCAGTGCTAGGGCTCTCGTACTTCAATGGCACAAGGGCACATGATAAGAGATCCCCTGGTGGTGCTAACGCTAAAGTGATACCCCAATGATGGGACTCGATGACATCAATGCACCATATCTACATCGATGACAATAGAAGATGCGTTGGGTAACCTTTGATCGCTGGTGGTAGTTGTGTGACTGCAATACGTCGAGGAAAGCGGCAAGATGGTGCCTACCATGCATTGTAGGTATTACTTATTTGGTGAAAATATGGGACCTTGATCTAGTACTCATACTTATTATCATATTAGGATAAAGAAGAAACATGATAAGGACCCATTGTAGATGGTCGATGTCCAAGGGCATTGATATTCACGTACATGATGAGGTGCTATTACTCATGAGCAAGGGTGGTGCTGGGGCTCTCGTACTACAATAATGCAAGGGTACACGATGGGGGATCACATAGCAATGCTAGGGCCAAAGCGATCGTCCATGATGGAGCTCAGATATTAGGTCATCATGCCAACATCGACGATATTGGAAGTTGCGCTGGGTGCCTCCGATTGTTGCTAACAGTTGTGTGAGTGCAACATATTGAGGAAAATGACGCGATTGTACCTAGGAGGCGTTGTTTGGTAGTGATTATTTATTAGAAGTATTGGACCTAGTCTAGTACTCGTACTTAATATCATATTGGGAGAAAGAAGAATCGTTAAGGGACCCATTGTAGATGGTCAGTGTGCAAGGGCACAAACGTTTACACATAGGAGGTAGTGCTATTGCTTGCACGTAATGGCAGTGCTAGGGCTCTTGTACTACATGGACGCAAGGACATACGGTAGGAGATCACATGGCGACAGTGTTGGGAAAAATAGAAGAGTTGTTTATTCCATCAGCCCTAGGCTCTCTTATATAGGAGAGTAGCCTATGGGTAAATTACATAAAGCATACGACAAAAAAGAAAAATAGCAGAGAAATACAAAGGAAACTAATATATGTTTACACTCCCCCTCAAGATGGAGCATAGATATCAATCATGCTCAGCTTGGACGCACACTTCTGGAATAGGCCTCGTAGTAATGCCTTGGTGAATATATCTGCAGTTTGATTTTCTAAAGTAACATGAGATGTAGCAATGAATCCCTTCTAAATCATGTCACGTATGAAGTGACAGTCCACTTCGATGTGCTTGGTTCGCTCATGGAATGCTGGATTGTTTGCAATGAACACGGCTGCCAGATTGTCACATTCTAAGGTCATAGGAAGTGGTACGTCTATACATAGATCTGTAAGTACAGCCTTTACCCACATCATTTCTGTGCTAGCCTGAGCCATAGCCCTATATTCAGATTCAGCACTAGACCTAGCTACCACAGTTTGTTTCTTGCTCCTCCATGAGATTAGAGAATCTCCAACGTATACCGCAAACCCAGAGGTGGACTTCCTGTTCTTAGGACAACCCACATAGTCTGCATCTGCACATGCTAAGATAGAGATCCCCTTGCCTTTCTTGAATAGCAAACCTGCATCTGGAGATGATTTGAGGTACCTGAGTATCATATGTATAACATCCATATGAACCTGACGTGGTTGCTCCATGAACTGGCTCACACGACTCACTGCGAAGGATATATCGGGCCTAGTGATCGTGACATACAACAATTTGCCTACCAGTTCTCTGTATCTTCTCCTGTTCACCTCCTCTGTATCATCATCATATAACTTCATGCTAGGGTCCATTGGTGTTGTAGCAGGTCGGCACCCAAGCATACCTGTTTCACTTAACATGTCCGTAACATATTTTCTCTGCGACATTACTAGCCCATACGGATTTCTGGCAAACTCCAGCCCCAGAAAATATCTAAGGACTCCAAGGTCCTTAGTGACAAATTCGCTACCCAGCTTTTCTTTCGCCTTCTTTATTCCTTGTTCATCATCTCCTGTAATTAAGATGTCATCTACATAAACCATGATTGCAATAATACCTCTTGAAGTCTTCTGTACAAACAAGGAATGATCAGCATTAGAGCGTTTGTATCCCTGTTTTTCAAAGAGGTCTGAGAGCTTCTGAAACCATGCTCTAGGGCTCTGCTTAAGGCCATAGATAGCCTTATGAAGTCTGCACACCTTAAAACACTCCCCCTTAACAGCAAAACCGGGTGGCTGTTGCATGTAGACTTCCTCCTGTAAGTCACCATATAAGAACACATTCTTCACATCCAACTGATATAGCGGCCACTCTCGGGTAACCGCAACTGACAGCAAGATCCGTAAGGTAGAATGACGGGCTACTGGCGAGAACGTATCAAGATAATCTACCCCGTATGTCTGTGTAAAGCCACGATCAACAAGGCGAGCCTTGTATCTGTCAATACTGCCATCTGCATTCTGCTTGACTGTAAATACCCACTTGCAGCTCACTGGGGACACATCTGCAGGTATAGGAACTAGACTCCAAGTTCCCCTAGATTGAAGTGCTGCCATTTCTTCCTCCATTGCTAGACGCCATCTACTATCCTTCAGAGCGTCTTGGTTATTCCGTGGAATATCTACAACTGACAAGGCAACCATAAAGTCCCTGAAATCCCCAGATAGTCGTTCAAATGACACAGAAGCTGCTAAAGGATATGTGGCGCAGCTCCTCTTCGATTTACGAATAGCAATAGGAACATCTAAATCAGCTGTATCCTAATATGTCCTCTGCAACATATCCTGCTCAGAAACATCATTCAGTCCATCAAGAGTAATATCTTCAGCACATACCTTAGGCGAGCTAGGTGATGAGTCATGACCATGAGCTGGAGTAGGCCTGCGGGTATAATGAAATGGTAGTGGTGACACAGGGATAGTAATAGTAGGTGCGGATGATGGTAAAGGAGCTGGTGGCGGCGGCGGCGGTATTGGATGTGGTGGTGTCATATAGATGGCATCGGTAGTAACTGGAGGTAGCAGCTGATCACCTGAGGATGAAAAATACATTACGGATTCAAAAAATGTAACATCTGCACTAACAATATACCGCCTGCGCAATGGATCAAAGCACTTGTACCCCTTTTGAGTTCTGGAGTACCCAACAAACACACACTTGACATCCCCAGGAGAGAACTTGTCAGTACCTGGAGACAACTGGTGGACAAAGGCAACCGAATCAAACACACAAGGAGTAAGGGAAAACAAATCCTTACCAGGAAAGATAAGGGAGAAAGGAATCTGTTCACCTAGAATAGAGGACGACATACGATTTATTAGGTAGCATGCTGTGAGAACCGCGTCACCCCAGTAAGAATAAGGAGCATGACTCTGTATAAGAGGTGACCTGGTGACATCTAGTAAGTGGCGATGTTTCCTTTCAGCGATCCCATTTTGTTGACAGTTATAAGCACATGATGTCTGATGGATAATCCCTTGGGATGAGTAGTAATTGGCTAGGACATGAGCACACAATTCAAGGGCATTATCACTTCTCACAATTTTAACAGATGTGGAGAAAACATTACGAATCTTATTAAGAAAATGGATAATAATATTCCCTGCTTCAGATTTATTTTTCAACAAAAATACCCATGTCACACGAGAGAAGTCATCCACAATAACTATATAAAATCTGTGTCCCTGATGATCAGGAACAAGACTCGGACCCCAGATATCAATATGAAATAACTCATACTTGGAGGTACTACTCCGACCCTGACGACTGGGATAGGTAGACCGGTGATGCTTTCCCAACTGACAAGCCTCACATTGGATGGATGTGTGAGGCAGCCCTTGGGGTAACACACGACGCAACTTCTGAAGCGGTAGATGTCCAAAGCGCAGATGCCACAACATAGGAGATACGGGTCCAGTAGGTAGGGATGAAGTTCCAGCAAAGGGAGTCTGATTGAGGCGATAGAGGCCTCCTTGCTCATAGCCACGACCAATCACGTTGCCCGTAAGGATGTCCTGAAAAACAAGAGAAGATGGATAAAAAATTGCCCGACATTGTAAATCCTTTGTGATCTGACTAATTGATAATAAATTCATTGAAAAATCAGGCGCATGTAACACATTCTTGAGCTGCATAGAAGATGTCAGTCTAATCTCCCCCTGGCCAGCAATTGGGGAATGTGTACCATTGGCAATGACCACTGTTCGGCCTGGAGGGATCTGAGTGTATCCTGTAAGTAAACTCTGATCGCCACATAGATGATGTGTGGCTCCCGAGTCCATAATCCAAGGTAAAGTATCTGATCTACTACCGGTAAATGCAAGTATGCTACCTGATGCACTGGTAGACGCAGAGGCAGATGCAGCAACATCAGATTGATTCTCAGTAGTGGGTGGTGGGCCAGATGGCAGAATAATGCCCCTTAGACGGGCAACTAGATCATCGAACCGCTGATCCAAAGAGGCAGCAGATGGAGGCTCTATCTGCTCGGCGACTCGTGCAGATGCAGGAAATCCATGCTTAGAGTAGCATGTGTCTTCATTGTGTCCGACGCAATGGCAGTAGGTACATGTTGGCCGAGTAAGGCCTCCTCTGCCACGAGGTCCACGACCACGGGTCTGATGATGAAATCCATGGCCTCTGTTGGCGGCCATGGCTGAAGCATTCTAATTTGTGGTCGTAGTAGGGACGGTGATGCAGCTCAGTCTGTGAAAGGCTTCCTCCATGGGAGGAATAGTAGAATCTGCCAAGATCTGGGATCGTGCCGCCTCATACTCGGGATCAAGTGCAGCAAGGAAAACACCCACCATAGTTGCATTCCGGTAGGTCTTCTGTTGCTCTGGCGTGGCTGTCAGGGGCATGAAGCTGTATAGCTTCTCGAACATCCCTCGTAGGGATGTGTAGAGTGAATGTAGAGGGCGACCATTCTGCTTTACAGTGAATATATCATGCTGGAGTCGCAGAATCTTTGTCTCATTCTTCGCTTGAGAGTATGTGGCCGCCATAATAAACCACATGTCTTTGGCCGTGGGCTGATGTAGAATATCATTGGCAATCTCGATCGCCAAAGTTCCAGATAACCAGACTTTGGCGTATGCGTCATCGACCTCCCATGAGGCATTGGCTCCAGTCTTCTCAGCAGGCTCTTCTTCGGTAAGAATGTGCTTCTTACCAGTTGACTTCATCATACTCATGAACTGCATCGCCCACAATTCATAGTTCGTACCATCCATCTTTATAATAGGCGCTGGACCACGAAAGGCGCCAATAGATGGAATATCCGCCTTGCTTTCTGACATACTGGAAATCGAAGACTGGAGCGACGGACTGAAGATAAGATTCGTCTACACGGACATAGACGGGTTTAGTTGCATGTGTAGACCTCAAGCAACCAAACCCATATAGTTGGCGGTGTGCGCTCTAGAGATGTAGGGCTGATTCAAGGGCACACGCACAGAGCTCTAAGGTGCCCGCTGGAGGGCACAGTTGCGCGCTGGAGCGCACAGGATGGCGCTGGAGCGCGCTAGCTCGAGGGCGCGCAGGAGCGAGGGTGCGAGTGCGCGCAGGCGCAAGCGCGGGGGCGCGCAGGCGTGCGAGGGCGAGGGTGCAGGCACGCGGGCGCACGCGCGGAGGCGCAGGGGGCACGGGTATGCGCCGGCGGCGGAGAGAGAGAGGCACGCGGGTGGGGTAGGGATTGGGTTAGGGTTTCGAGTACTCCGGTCTAGGACCGTCGCTCTGATACCATGTTGGGAAAAATAGAAGAGTTGTTTATTCCATCAGCCCTAGGCTCTCTTATATATGAGAGTAGCCTATGGGTAAATTACTTGAAGCATACGGCAGAAAAGAAAAATAGCAGAGAAATACAAAGGAAACTAATATATGTTTACAGACAGTAGGGCTAAAGCGATGTTCGGTGATGGGACTCAACGACCTCTGGGCACTGTTACGACATCAACCATAGTTACCATATTGGAAGATGTGTTGGGTGCCTTCGATCATTGATGGTAGTTGTGCGACTGCAATACGTCGAGAAAAGTGGCAGGGTGGTGTCTAGGAGAGGCATTGTAGGATAGTGCTTATTCGGTGGAAGTAATGGACCCCAGTCTAGTACCATTACTTAATATCATATTATGAGAAATAAGAATCATTATAAGGACTGATTGTAGGTGGTCAATGTGTACAGGCATAGACAATCACGTACATGAGCTAGTGTTATTGTTCGCGCACAATGGTGGTGCTAGGATTCTCGTACTACAACGGTGCAAGGGCACATGATGTGAGATCAAATGGTAGTGCTTGGGCGACAGTGATGGCCTGTGATGTGACTCATTCACATCAGGGCACTATACCGACATCAATGACACTGGAATGTGTTGGGTACCTTCGATCAATGCTGGCAGTTTTGTGACTGCAATACGTCGAGGGAGGTGTCGTGATGGTGCCTAGGAGGTGTTGTAGGGTAGTGCTTATTCGGTGGAAGTATTGGACACTGGTCCAGTACCAGTACTTGATATCATATCGGGAGAAAGAAGAATCATTATAAAGGACCCGTTGTAAAGGGTGAAGGGTGTCAAATATTGACACATTCTAGAATAAAAATAATAAAAAGTACAATTATGCAATAAATAGGATAACCGTTTTTTATCTCTCAACATGAACACATGTCAATTCACGTCTCTCAAACATTACAGCTTTAACTGAGTTCATTTCCTTCGTTATTTTTATGGGATTGCAGTCTGGAGTTCTCTTTATTTGATGACTTGAAAAATCTGTACTCCAAAATGCACCGTATATATTTTATAGATATGTAAGATTCAAATTTTGATTTTTCAGATGGTAGTCTCAGTTAGCATTTAGAATGCTTTCCAAGTTTATGAAATGGTGGCATTTTGTATTTAGTTCACTCTTTTTTATCAAGTAATATTTTGTAGGTATGGTAGTATGAATTACCCGGGAGGTTATCAAGTAATTGGTAGCACCCACTCCAATGGTCTAGTGGTAGTGCAGTGTGTCTACCACTCAAAATACCATGGTTCAAATCCTCCTTGTGGGGGTTGCGTTAGGTAGCCGACAACCAGCGTAAAATAGTCGGATCTTTCAATATGGATTTGAGCAAGAATCCATATAGCCGACCCTACTTAAATTGGGAGAAGTCTTCACCATTTTCTATGGTAGTCTGAATTACATACTTGACGCTTATTTACTGCCACTTTTCTTGTTACAATGATTTACCTTTTGAATATATGTCACAGAGTGCAGATGTTCAGAGAATTTATCAAGCTAGACAAGGCGTCTAGAAGAGTAGCTGGTGAAGCTGTTGGACCGGGCTTAGGTTCGATAAATATTGTTATTCGCCGGAACCACATTGTTGAAGATGGTTTTCGCCAATTAAATTCTCTTGGTTCACGATTGAAGTCATGTTTCAATGTTTCGTTTGTTAGTGCGTGCGACCTTCCAGAAGTTGGACTAGACTGTGGTGGGTTATCCAAGGAGTTCTTAACAGATCTTTCCAAGTCAGCTTTTGACCGAAGTATGATAAATATAATCTAGTTATATTACGTCAAAATTCTTGTACTTTCTGATGTTTTCCATTGTTCTATAGGTATGGTCTCTTCGTACAAACTTGTACTGTGGAGAGACTTCTATTTCCTAACATCTCTGCAAAATTTATGGATAACGGTCTTGACTTGATTGAGTTTCTTGA